>JAMKCH010039101.1:0-32039 GCA_023653785.1 Ophioderma brevispina
ACGAGTCGGGCACAGGGAGCCAACGTTTGGGAAACACTATGCTCAATGATGAATCTCTCACAGGTAGTTTAGACTGAATATGGGTCATTTTCAAGTGACGTCTGTTAACAGAAATCCGGGTTTTGTAATTGTTTTTTTAAAATGAATACAAAACAGAATTTGACTTTTGTGAATGGTAAACATTGCGCTAGTACTCTTATCCAGGGACTTACAAAGTTGGGTACAAAAAAAAATCCACGTTTGCATTACAATGTCTCCAAGATCAAGTGAAAAATCAAATAGGTAAGTAAAAATTATTGTTTATTTATTTGATATGACGATAAAAAATGTGTAAAAAGACAATTGCCTCTCTATTAATAGGCTGTATAGTCACTTGTCTTTTTACAAAAGGGCCATTCCATGTCAACATTCGAGAGTGGCACCCCAGCACGTCGTGGATTTTTTCGTTTTAAGTGTAGTGGTAGACATGATGAGATATGAAAATCCTGAAATTTGAGCGTCATAGCCATTTCGTTTTCCCACTATTGGAAATGGGAAATTAGGGGGGTGCGGGTCACCATTGAAAGTGCTGCCAATGTGAAAGACTATGTGAGAGGGTCACAGATTAGTAACGGAGCCCCACACCACATTGAAAATCACAATAAGGGTAATATGTTGTAGAATTCTAAATCTAGCATCGAAAAGTTCATTAAGCCGTTTAGTTTTAGAGTTAGTGAGGCCTAAAATATGCACTTTTATTCATTCGCAGGCCCAGTTTGAGGGGTCAAAAGAATTTTTTAGTGTCCATCTATTAGTCACTCAGAGTTCATAGTAGAACTTTAACCATACAATAATGAAAAATTAGAAAAGTATAGGCGAGGTACAGCCCCTGAAAATAGTAATGTACTTTTTTGACCCCTCTGAAAACCAATGTTGACATTCAACAACACCCCTCTAATTCAGATATGTGAAGATATATCATTAAAACAACTTTCCTTGAAAGAACTAGCTTGGTGTCTTCATTTTGTCACAACAAAAATACACCACTCAGAGTTAACACACAAAGTATAGGTGACCCAAGGTCATTGTACATGGAACAGGTATTCTCATTATACATTCTATGGGGATTTCAACAAAAGTGTCTTGTGCTGAAAACAATGAAGACATCAAGACACCAAGTGGTTCTTTTCAAGAATTGTTCTTTATTGATGTATCTTCAATATATCTGAAGTAGAGGGGGGGTGTTGAATGTCAAAATTGATTTTCAAGGGGGGCCAATATATTTCAAAATGCAAAATTATGATTTTTTTCAATGGCTGTAACGCGCTTTTACTTACACCAAGTGCTTGTTATTGTACTGGTAGAAAGTTCTGTATGTGTGACTCCGATTAACAAAAAAAATGGACAAAAATATTGGTACTGCACAGAGGGTCTGACCCCCCCCAAATTGGGCCTGATGAAAAGCTATGCATTTTTACACCCAAAAAACTTTAAATGTAAAGGAAGAATCAAAACCCCAGTTGAGGCTAGATTTGAATTCTACACCAAAATTATACCCCCGATAGTGATTTCAAAGTTGTGGAGGGTTCCATACAAGTTTATGGCCTCTCAAATTGTCTTTCATGTCCCCCAACACAGCATTTTTGACTGGTGACCCCCCTAGTTTCTGAGAGTGACGGTAGTGAGGGTTTACCATGGACATGTTGTAAAGTCAAATGCCTAAAGTGATAAAAACTTGGTAGCAAAACTTTCAAGCTAATTAGTGAAATGGTTCAACGTGAAAGACATATACCAGATGATCAAGAAGGCCTTTACTTTGAGCAATAGAGTTTACACTGCACAAATCCTTTGCCTCAATGGCATGCCTCGACTCACCCCATTCGCGACAACTATGCACACAAAAGCCGAGACTTTAGAGCAAAAATTTCTGTAATAAAAAACGGATCAAACGGCCAACCAAATTACACCTCGTTTTGGGAGATTGGCCTCTATACGTTCCCGGCCGCAGGTGTCTGCTACCCAATACCAAAATTTTGTCACCATACAACAAGCAATGTAGCCCTCTGATGTACAAAACACAAAAATAGGACTACATTCCTCGTCGCGTATAACTATAACCTGGCGCTGCTAGCGCAAGGGTTAAACAAAAAAAAAATTTCTCGCTTTGGTTTTGAATGGGAAAGAAAGAGTCACAAATTTCACTTTAAGGTAACAAAAAATACATCGGTCCTGGAACCGCTGGCTGCCTACCGTCGCGGTTAGTGAAAGATAGGCCTAACATGACCTTTGACATTGATATGTGACCTTCAAAACCTCATCAACAAATGGAGATACCATGTTGCACCTATGATCAAGTTTGGTTCCAATGATCAACTTTTCAATGAGGGCAATTTAAATGTTCAGCCCATTTTGCAACTTGAATCAACATGGCCTTTGACCTTGGTTATGTGATCTTTGACTTGGTATGTGACCTTTGACCGCTCAACAAATGAGGGATCCCATGTTGCACCTATGATTTCAAGTTGGGTTCCAATTGAAAGTCCAACTTGTCTAAAGGTTCAATTTTAAATTTCAGCCTATTTTACCAATTGACCCCCCGACCTGACCTTTGGCATGTGACCTTTTGACTCATCAACAAAGGAGGGATACCAGGTGGCACCTATGACTCGAGCTTGGTTCCAATTGAACTTCAACTTTTCATATGAGGTCAATTTTACATTTTCAGCCTATTTTACAACTTGACCTCACATGACCTTTGACTTGGCATGTGACCTTTGACCTCATCAACAAGTGGGGATGCCATGTTGCACCTGTGACCCAAGTTTGGTTTTAAATCCCTCAAAGTATGTGGATATTACATGCAAATGTAACCTTTTTTCAACAAAAAAACAGACCCTCATCAACAACAACAACACAGTGGACAAAGTGATCCCTACATGTGTCTTCCTGCCTTAGGCAGGCGACACAAAAAGAACTAGATGACAATATGCCAAATTTATCGGCTTGTAACTTCCGGTAATTTTAGGACTTCTACCCTTTGACCCTCAATATTCAGGAAAATGCTTATTGTAATTTGACAATGTTTATAAAATATGTTTTGAGATGTAAAAATGGAAATAAAATTAACAAAATAAATTATGGCATGTTTTATCATTGGCTATTGTTGAAAATAAACAAAACATTATAACCACAATTGTGACATGTCATAGGTCAATAGTCCCAAAAAGTGCCAAAACTTCCCACAGTGCATTGCATTTTGTAATTAAAATGCATTACATATTCCTTTTTCATTTATAATAATTATAAGTGGGTGTTCCAGAAGACCAAATTTTAAGACGACTTAATTATAATCATTAATCATCCTTTAGAGATGAGCTAATTGCCTATTGGAGCTCAGTTCTGATCGAAAAACATGCTGCGATATTGTTGTGCCAACTGCTTGCAAGCATTAGTAAAATTTTCCCCAAAGCAGGCAGATTTCTCCGAATGAGCTTATCCAATTCCCAAATTTTTCTACAATTAGCTTGTCATTTGCCATATTACAAGTATGTTGCACAACAGATGGTGAAATTGGCTTTAGGCCTATATATAGATAGCCCTACACCCGGGTCCTACACACCAAAACTGCATGGATTTTCACGATTATACAATGCGAGGTGCTAAATTCACCCCACTGTTGCATTACATCCTGTTTCCCCTAAATGTAGGTGTGTTTGCCAAATAAAGTTTCCATTTTGAGCTCAGAGTCAGAGTCTTACATTTAATTGTCATGTTCAAGGTCTTCCTGATCTAGGTAATTTACAGTACAATTTCCGTGCATGTAACAAAATACATGTATCAATTATTACTTCATGTATATTTTCATGGAACATTAATTAGTATTTGATCAGAAATGCCTAAAATAACGCATAAACTTCAATTTCGAGAGCTGTACATGTACGCAAGTACCAAAGACAGGTAAAAAGTTTGTATAGTGCATGGACCAGCAAACAGCCAACAGTGTAAACTTACCCAGTGACCTGTACTGACCCCATGTTAGCTGCTCTTATTGTGTGTACCGGGCCAGCCCCTGAGCTTTGTAAACAGTAAGCCAAGCAGTTGCATGACAAGTGTGGAATCACACTAAAGCCAGGCTGTCAACTGTAAACTGAAAATTCTTTGAATTGGAAAAATCATCTAAATTTAACCTCACTTTGAATAGGGAATTAGGCATGTGTGAACACAGGAAGCATTTTTAAAATCAAAGATCCAATCCAGATCCAGAACCAAATCAATAAGATTTCTTATAAGCTGCTACATAAACGGCCTATATATATAGTGCCCGGTCAGGGCAAATCTTACAATCGTTAAGCCCTCACCCAAGATAAACTTTGGTGGAATCATCTTGAATTCAAAATCATTGACTTCTTTTATCTGGATTTGGGTCTTGAATTCATTGTAGTATTTCTTCAGGGTCTTGAATTCCATGGTGCAACCAAGTTAATTCCTCATTGACTGGGTAATTAAATTAAAGATGATTTTTTTCCAACTTCAAGACATTTTCAGTTACAGTGTCAACCATGCAGCTATACAGTACTCACAATAATCAAGTAAGTCCCCTTTTTGTGGGTGAATTTCTGGAGATTTTTCACGAAGGATCTAAAACTTGGCAATGAATTTTTATTGAACTTTTAAAATGTAGACTTCCACTCAAGAACCTTTATTTAACATGCATGTTCATGCATACTTTTGGTGTAAAAAAATCCCTGCATGACTGAGGGTGCTAAATTGCAATGCAGTTCTCTGTTCTGAATTTATCTTGCTCAAATGAGCTTATTAAATATTTCATTGAAAACTGGTGAAGTGATTGATAACCCAAGACTGCATGATGTTTAATAACATGAACAATCCAAAACCACCAGCTAATTTTCCATTATAATATTGACAGAATTACAGAAATGGTACAGTGATGAAGATACTGATGAATTTTGTTGAGTTGGTTGGATTTAGATTCAGTTTTCCAATGAGATTCGTCCACCAACTTACAGTATTATGGCAAGTAGAAAGGGAAATTTAAAATCGGATGCAAAATGGAAATAAGTAGAGCCAAGCAATTCACTACACATTTTTTCTCAGAGTATTAATCTTGAGCAAAATTTTCAAGATTGAACTTCATTGAAGAGTGAAACCTGAACTGAATGTCACTGAGAAACAGAAAATTGAAGAGTGAATTCACTCTTGATTATTTTTTCAAAGAGTGACTGCAAGGTCCAAGAGTATTTCACTCTCGATATGGAGTGGATAAATTGCTGTAGAGCGATCCCATTGTAGGTTACTGTAAGTGAATTATTTATTATGGCTTGTCTGTGGGCAAAATTTTGGGTACCGGACTACCATAATTACCTGCTTGGACATTATAATCGGGTATCCCCCGGGCAATCAAATTACCAAAAACCCAGCCTTATACAGCTACATATCAGTCCACTGCAGTCATGAGTGCAGTTAACAGATCCGGGATGATCCCCTACTTCTATCGATGAGGTCTGCTTGGAAATTATAATCGGGTACCCGGGCATCAAATTACCATAAAATCCCAGCCTTATCAGTCCACTGCAGTCATGAGTGCAGGTAACAGACTCGGGATGATCCCCTACTTCTATCGATGAGGTCTGCAACTTTTACGTGCTCAGGATTTACTCCTCTGACACATGTCTAAATTTGCTTCGCTCAGTACAAACCCCGACACAGATAATGGACCGATAGGATTGCATAGCATCATGTTTTGTGAATCAATTTTACTGTGTACTTTTCCTTCATTTAGGTTCATTTGACAGTCCTGAGTAGCACTACTTGAATACAGAGGGGGGACCTGTTTATTCTGGACAATCTCTAAGTAGAGGTGGCTACAGAGGGTCATATTTTGGGTTCATCGTTTCAGGATCACTTCGAACCACAGGATAAATTAATGGCTTTAATGATGCTTATCCAATTTCGAAGAAAAAAATAAAAAGTGCGAAAACCAGGGGGCCCAACGAAACAATCAAAAATGGCCGCCAAATGGCCAAACACACATTTTTTTGGACAAAAACTTGTAAAGCTTTTGTTTATGCAAGCTATTTTTTGTGGCATACCCATGTTTTGGCCTACAAGGAATCAATCTATGCAACTCTTATCTCACCACGACTTTTCGTTTTCTCGATCTATGGCAGTGTTAGCCTAAATTGGACTGCGAGGGCGCTTTCCCAAAAAGTATGTATCTTATCAAAATTTTAATTAACAGGTGGGGCCATCATCAGAATTGTTGTTCATATTTTCTGTGAAGATTAGAGCTGTTTAACACTTGCCATTTTCCGGTGCATCAATTTAAATTTACAAAACACTCATTGGAATACACTGGGGTCAACAACTTGCTTACGACAGCGTTCAAGATCGACTTGCGTTGAGGACAAAATGAGTAAAACTGAAGTTCAAGAATTCTGAACGAACACAACTTTTTTGGGGGAAATGTTGTGAAAACTGAATCTGGCATTAAATGCAAAAGTAACCCCCCCCCTACTGCTACAACTCAACTACAAACCTCCATGATATCCGATATGGGAAAAAGATACAACATGCTAAAAATAGGAGAACATTAATTTTTTTAACTGACCGCTGTAAAAATTATAACATAGTAATAATAAGTACATTTTGTAAGGGTAATTCCTAACTTTCTTCCATTGAATATGTTTAAATAACTGTATTTAAATTCATTCTGCTCCTCAATTCCAGCTAGTATCGCTGGTATTTTAGGTGGATTTGGTATGATAATACGATGCTTTTGTACATTAACGACCTATTGCTAGGAGGAAAAAATTATTGATAACAAATTTTCAAACTCAAAAATGGGGGAGGAAGGGTAGGAATCCTAGGTCTAAATAAATTGAACTTGTTGTGGGGGGGGGGGGTATTGGTTCATAACAAGTTCATATTTTAGATCCCATAATCCCTGGAATTTTTTTAGTTTGAATTTTTTATCAAATCACATAATGTTTTCACGCCTGCAGAAATTAAGGAGTAGGTAACATTTTCATTATATTTTTCGTAGTAAAAGCATTTGTTCAACGTACTACTATGTTTATGTTATTTTTGGTGTTGATATGGTCATTCCAAAGATACAAGTCAAATTTTTGTCACTCAAAAAGGCCAAATTTTGGCCAAATGGGCCAAATATGGATTATATCTCAAAAAGTGTGTGATGTTCAACATTTTAAGGGCCAAAATCAGAAACTGCATGCAATTTTATCCTAGAAAACATTACATTGACCAATATTTTTAGTTGTTTTCACATCTAAATAATTTTTTCACACCCGTGTCCGCCAAATGCAAGTCAGATCTTGAATGCTGTCTTACGTGTGGGTTTCAATGGAGGGCATTTTTATGACATTAAATAGCCTACAGTTGCAAAACCACAAACACCATGCAAGTCAAATTTCAGCAAGTGTTCATAATAAAACTCTCTTCAACCTTTTGAATGTTAAAATCACAATTATCATTCAGAAGTGCATTTTATGGGAAAGCGCCCTCAGAGCTCAATTTTAAGCAAAAATGGCATTTTCAAGAAAACGAAAGGCTATGGTGAGATGAAAGTTGCATAGCATGATTCCTAATACCCCAAAACATGGGTATTGCCACCTAAATTAAGCAAATTGAACAAAAAATAATCGAGTTATGGTCAAAATCAATTTTTTAACAATTTGGCGGCCATTTTGGATTTTTGACGGGGCAATCCCCTGGTTTTCGCCCTTTTTCATTTTTTTCTTTGAAAGTGGGATCAGGGCGATTACAGTCATCAAACGAGCCTGTGTTCGAAGTGATCTGAAACATTGACCTTCTATAGCCCACCTCTATTATAAGATTAGGCCACTGAATTGAGAGATGGTCACTCATCCATGCCATTTCACGCCTTATGATAGCTTTAATCAACAACCCTCAAATGGGCATGATTGGCAGTGTTGCTTGTTTATGTGATGTACATGTATCACAATATTTACAATTACACAAAACTCTTTTTGCTTGATTTTTATGAAATTGAGCATTCAGCAAGTGTACTTTCAGTATGAATAAGGCTGTCGATTCTAACGTTTAAACGCCAGCCCGCCGTTTAAACGGATAATAATATTGCAAAACGGTTAAATGGGAAGCTTACTTTCATACCAAAAGTTTGCAAATTCAATAAAGAAAGCCACATTTTCCATCAGGCCCGTTTCACAGTAATTGCCACTTTTTGAATCCTATAGGATTTTTACAGGAAAGTGATACAGAGTCACTTTTTGTGTTTTTACATAGATCCTACTATACCTACCTCCCATACCTAAACCAACTTAGTGGTGCTTGTATTTCAGGAGATGGCCCACCCAAAATGGTCAAAATTTGACTGATATGGCGTCAACCAAAAATACATGACCTTTTGTTTCAGTGCCATATTAGCTATGTAAGAACCTGTCAATTATTACTTTTGAGTTCTTTTGGGCAACTTGTGAACTTTTGTACCATGTTAAAATAAGGTGTATCGGAGTGCTCAAAAAACTTATATGGAGCAATCAAATTGAGTGTTGGACGTGACCTTTTCCGTTCACATTGAATACCATTTTATTCATTACACTGGGGACACGCCTGGTGATTCTGTGGCATTTTTTGTATCATTTACAAGACCATCCCTCATGATAACGCTCACACAAAATTATATGACTGGTCCTTGAATTAATTCAGATATGGTTATTTTAAATCTTGTCCGCAATTTTCCGTGCACCTTTGTCACTCCAACTTTTTGCAGACGCCATGTTATCTTTATGAAGTAAGTTCTATGTTTGTGTTACTTATTCTCTGAGAGCCTTTCACTCTACTAGTGAATTGTACTAAAAGTTTTGACAACCACTGTAAAATGGCTTGGCTCTATCAACATTAAATTTTCTGTTCACACCAGTCACGTCCAACACATTTGGTCACGTCCAACACACTCAAGTTGCATATCTCAAAAACGAGGAGGTCTGCAACTTTTTATTTTTTTTATTTTTGTTAATGTTAATATTTTGTTTCCATGGTTTTGTGAACTACCAACTTACTTTTGAGGTGCGATCAAGTTTAGTAAATTTTGCAAAAAATTGGCCCTTTCACATTTTCATTTGTCTCGTCCACATGCATGCTTCAATCAAGCAACCATGCAAATCTCCACAACTTTGGAATATGGAATGGCATGAGGATGAAACAAATCATCACTAGGGGGAAGTTAGTAGTGTTTCATATTTTATCGAGCTTAATCAGTTTTTGATTTAATAAATGTCAATAAGATAAGATTTTAAGTCAAAATTCCGTTCACATGTCACGTCCAACACTTTGGACATAAAGCTAATTATCTGCTCACTCAATGGGTGAGATTTTGCGTGCACAGTACAATGTTCTCTAGCCCACAACTAATCAATTCATGAAAAATTAATCTGCTCGTACTTTTTTGATTTTATAAATAAAAACTTTTTTATATGTCAAGAACTGTTTTTTGGCTCATAATAGAAGCAAAAAAGTGTCAGAATGGTAAAATTCAGGCGCCAAGTTCCATATTTCAGCTGGTATTTCCTGAAGGTGCATACTTTACATTTATAATGAAGACAAGTCCAATTTCTTTTGGCAATCAATCTAAATTTCCATTAGAACTATTTGCATTTTTTACAAAAATGGGCTCAATTTGCAAACTCTCTGATTAAAAAAAGTAATAAAGGAGAAAAGAATCAGGTGTGCTTTCTATTTTTCCTTAAATTTATAGTCTTATACACATTAGAAAAACAAATAACAAAGCTTGACACTGAGTTTGAAAAAAATGACCCCCAGGTTGACAAAAAGTTGCAATTACTGTGAAACGGGCCATCACTAAATCGCAAAAAATCAAAAATGAGTACAAAAATTCTTTATAAAGTACCATATGTCACCATTTTTGATGCAATAACAAGTTAAAAACGAAAGTACCATCTGTCACAATTTTTGATGCAATAACAAGTTAAAACGTCTAAAATAATAGAAATCACTCAAATCAGGCACAATTTTTTGGAGTATTCGCTGCGGTAGTCGAACTTACCGAGTTACCAAAAGCACGCGTGAGAAAGCAAGGCACGGCCACTTACTTCCGGGTGACGGGCTTGCCGAAGCAGGGCTGGCCGAAGTAGCCAATCGCGCACGCAGTACTATCGCGCGGCGGCTGCCAAAAATTAAGATGCAGACATAAACAACATGCATGATTGACGATGTGGTGAAACTTTACCATGAAAGTCAACTTTTAAATAAAATTTTACGTAAAATATGTTGATCATTTATTGTAATAAATAAAACTGGAAATTTCAACTTAGTAACTATCACCTCACAACTAAAAGTGATAAATAATTTTTGAAGCAATTACAGCATGTAAACAAAACAACTTATGAGCCATGTGAACATACATGTACATGTTTTGCTTTTCAATACCCTGTCTGTGACAGGAACCCATGGCACTATGAGTTACAATATGCTCATTCACCAAGGACACAGTTCAGTGGGGTATACTTGTACATATTTGACATGAATTGACCTTATGTGATCTGGGTATCATATATACCAAAAACCGGGGGTGTATTTTCTAATACACCGGTGGAATGGAGGTAAATGAATGTGCCAAGGGAAATGAGACTTCACTGGCTCATTACTTGTAGTGTGGATTTTGATCAATGTACCTGGCGGCCACAAGTCTGCAAAGCAGGCCTGTCCAAACTTTGTTCGTATTGCAATTTTCGCAATGCAGGCCATCCAAATTTTGTTACAACTTTTTGATCCATCAACTGTCAGATAACGGAAGGCCTATTTTCTCGCAGGCTCGAGCGGTAACAAAAAAAGATTAATATGATAAACCTCCGCCGATGTGTAGAAATGCAAGGTATGAGTGTCCCGTAGCCTCATTCGTAGTAAGAAATGTTACAAGAAATGTCCGAAGTAAAATTGAGTGATAGGGGAATTCCCTCGTTTTAAAGCTTCATTTTATAGATAGCCTCTAATTCAATGCATCAAATTGCTTTTATTCTGTTGCAATATCGGTACAGGTTCGCCGAGTTACCTACATTTTGTGTCGGCCGTTTGGTACAAGTTTGCTTCAAATCTGACCAAGTTGCTTGTTTTTGGTGAGTAAAAAATGCCCCTTTTATTGAGGAGTATTGATATTATTTATTTGGAAATGAGGACTTCGTAGGTCAAGTTGACAGTCTCAGCATCAATTTGGTGCCTAATTTGTTACAGCATCACATCAGTACAGGGCTGCAACGCGATCAATGTGCACAGATTTACCAGTGCGATTTTGTCAATGGTATTTCCAATTTCATACCGGGGGCGGGGGGTAAAAACCCAGTGTTGTTTGAAGTAAAGTGTATAAAGAAAATCAATCAATCGGCAAATATATTGGGTCAATGGGACCTAGCATTGTTTACTCCTGCATGATGCACCGGTCGAACACAAGAAAAACAGACACGCGCAGCAATAGTATGCACATGGATGCCTTACACGGGAAGCACATTAATTATGCCTGACACTTGACCTTGCTGATGACCTTTTGCTAAAAAACGGTAATGGAGCTCGATCATCAAGATTGAAATTTGCAGAGACTCAATGGACAATGGATGATGTTTGTAAATGCAGGTATTTCCACTGCCACTGACTGGACATGGTGCGGTTGCCGATTAACCATAACCCATCCGAGAGTCATGAGAATCAATCAAGGGTGTCACCAATTGATTTCATTGACTCTCAGACGTCAATAAAACTGATTTCTTGACCTGAACGATCTCGCTGGATCTCGGGACATCTTCCGTAAAACACCCCATGAAACTGGTGATTATCGGCCAACTTCCCCGCAGGAGAAGTTAAACCAAATCATTTCTCAATTGACTTTGGAGTACACGCACGTATATGAATTTACGTTGCCAGGTTGTATCCCACAATGCACCGCCTACCCGACATCCAAAGGTTTTTCCCCCACTGTGCGGCTTATTGGGACCATCGAATTTAGTAGATGTGTCAAGGTCACATTTGCAAACCCGGACGTAGAGGTATATTCTGGTCATTAATTCTAAACCGTTTGCTGGCAGAAGACATTGGAAATCAAATGATTCATGCGATTCTCAGCCGTTATATACAGCAAAACCACATGATTCTGTGGACTTGTGACGCTTGCCGGCAGAACACCCAATATTTCTGTTGACTGTTCAGCCATGAAACGATTTACGCAGTTTTCACTGCGGGGGAAACCACCCAGAGTACTGAAAGTAACAATGACTTCTGATTGACTGTCGTATGTCAAACGACACGAAAGGATTGATTCCATTGACTCTTGGCCGTGGGGGACAGCCCCGGTGACGTGTTAATTATAATTATATAACTTCCTCAACTCTATGGTGGTGCGAATCAAATTTACATTAAATGCGGTAGACTCATAAGGTGCAAAAGGTATTGTGTAATTTACACCATAACCACTTTATAGTCGGAGTAATAGAATTGTTTGAACTGATTCGAGCAATTTGCTGGTGTGTGCGTGAAGGCCGCAATGTAGGCAGCGCGTAAACACAACAATTAAAAATAGACACGCGATATGCCGTGACAGCAGGTGCAGGTCGCACAAGTCGTACTAGACTCAGCTTCCAGTCCGCCTGATATTAATATCAGTCGGACTGGGTTTAAGGGTCTATTCGTCGTGGCGAAAGAGGACATCTCAGAAGAAAATCTCTGCTGAAATTACTTGTACCAACAGTGGCAATCTTCTTCGGATTCCTCTCACCCTTTGTTTCTAAGTAAACCGGCACTGAAGTGTAATATAGTAACAAATTTTGTTGCACGAAACTCCAGAGCGAATGTCAAAGATTGTTGCAATTTCAGTGTTGCTAACAAATATTCAGTAGGCGTAGACACGCGCGGCAGTGGTGGGGAAAATGTAGCCCAATCATGGTTTCATATTGTGTCAAAAAACACAGCTATACCGAGTCCTGCTGAAAATGGCGCTTTGAGCACACTATTGATGGTCAAAAGCAGCCTAATGGGGTGTAAAGGTACATACCTTGACATGATCTGACCTTGTTTGATCTGGGTATAATATATACCCAAAAAACCCTAGGGGTGTATTTTCTTAATACACCGGTGAAGTAAGGTATATGAACTGTGCAGGGAGGACGGAATTGAGACGGGATTGATCCATTGTACATGGTCGGCCACAAGTCTGACCCAAAGCAGGCCGTCCAAACTTTGGTATGTATTGCATTTGCAATGCAGTGCCATCCAAAATTTGTTAAAACTTGTTGATCCATCAACTGCAGATAACGGATAGGCCATTTCTCGCAGGCTCGATCGTTAACAAAAAATGTAATTGTAATATAAACATCCTACGCCGATTCGTTTTAGAAATGCAAGGGATGTATGGTCCCTGTCGCTCATACGTGACGTCAGAATGTTTACAAAGAAATTTCCGAAGTAAAGATATTGATAGGGGATTTCCCTCATTTTAAAGCTTCTTTTATAGATAGCCTCTCTACTTCAATGAATCAAATTGCTTTTCTTGTTGACACTATCGCGACAGGTTTCGCAGAGTTACCTACATTTTTGTGTCGCCGTTTGGTACAAGTTTGCTTCAAATCTGACCATCTTGCTGTTTTTGGTGAGTAAAATGCCCCTCTTTCTTGATTGGAGATTTATATTTATTATTTGGGAAATGAGGACTTCTGTAGGTCAAATTGACAGTATCAGCATCAATTTGGTGCATAATTGACAGGGCATCAACATTCGGTACAGGCTGCAACGGCGATCAATGGGCACAGATTTACCAGTGCGATTTTGTCAATGGTATTTCCAATTCATACGGGGCCGGGGGTAACCAGTTGTTGTTTGGAAGTTTAAAAGTGTATTAAAGAAAATACGATAATCGCAAATATTATTGGGGTCAATGATGTGACTAGCATTGTTTACTACCTGCATGGCGCACAGGTAGAACACAGAAAACAGACACGGCGCAGCAATAGTTATGCCCACATGGCTGCTCGTACACTTGTAAAGCTCATCTAATTATGGCCTGATAATTGACCTCGCTGATGACCTTTGCTAAAAACGGTAATGAGCGCCTCAGATCATCCACAGGATTGAAATAATTTGCAGTAGTAGGATCAATGACATGGAGATGTTTGTAAATGCCGGTATGCACTTGCCACTGACTGGTACATGGTGCGGTCTGCCGATTAACCCTAACCCATCCGAGGTCAATGAGAATCAATTCAAAGGGTGCAGTGATTCTCATTGACTTATCAGACGGCAATAACTATTTATTTTACCTGAACGATTCTCATGATTCTCGGACATCTTTCCGTAAAACACCCCATTGACACTGGTTGATTCTCGGCCAAACTTCTCTTCCCCCCTTCCCCCGCAGGAGAAGTTGAAAAGCAAATGATTCTCAGTGACTTTGAGACGTCTTCCCCGCAGGAGAAGTTAACAAATAATTTCTCATTGACTTTGAGACGTCCACGCACGTATATGAATTTACGTTGCCATGTTGCATCTGTTCCAATGAATTGTAAAATTGCCAACCTACACCTTTAACATGGACGTTAGCTTGGCGTTCTCAAGTTACATCACAGGCTATGAGTTTGAGTCAGTATAAGGCTCAACTGGTGCATCATGTGAAGCCTCAACTAAACAAAAATGCTCTGCTTAAAACTTACTGTGAAAACACTTCTGAGCTATAAACATGCATGTTGGTGATATATAGTAATTCCCCCAACAGGATGTTTCCTTACATCAGCAACATTACTAAAACAAACAAATAAAAATTGTCTTTGAATCGTCAAGTTGCCTCAACTAATGCAGATTTGTTGATGTTGAAAATTAGCACTTACGCTATCGAGAGCAAAGTTCAAGGGTCCCACGGTGTGCGAAAATAAGCAAGCGCCCGTCGATATTTATACTTCCGTCGCAGTGAGCGATTGTCTTGCACGCCAAAAACCTATATGGACCAAGATCAAGTGTTACGCAGCTCACACACGCAGAGAAATCGTCGCGACGACTGGAAGTATATACCTTATACTCGGCACAGGAGTTTTGTTCGCGATCGCGCAAAACTGCGAAAAATCGGGCAATTTTGGGTCGATCAGATTGTTGTTGGTCCAGCGCGAATTTTCACGATTTTGTAAAAAAAAACACCTTTTTGTACTGTTAATTGCAATAAAACAAACAACAACTGTTGAAATCATTATTATGCAAACATTGGCGAAAAAATTGCTGACTCAAAAAGCTTCCAATAAGTGCAATGACAAAATGTCGTCCAAATGTATAAATAAATCCGAGCGTAGAACCCTACTCTAACTTTATTGTGAACACGGATGACCCGACCTATTTCCATGTGAAAAAAATGAAGCGTCATGATATGTTGCGCTTCGGTGCATTAACCAATAATATGTGGCATGCTATCAAAGCTATCAACTCGCGGTATCGGATCTTTGTTCAGAATTAGTTTATCCTTGGATATTTCTTCGGGAATTAAACAAATTGGACTAGCCGCGGTAGGAAGGTATTTTCCCGGAAGGGAAATCGGTAGGGATGCGGAGAGATTGAAACAAACAACTTCCCACATTGTGGACATTCATTCAGGGCCCAAGAGTGCAAAACCCGTCACGCGATCACGTTATCCGGGGCCGGAGATTCCCCAATCCCACGTGCGAAAGTAAATTATTTCGGTGATGCTATGCAAAGGCCTCAGCCAGCGGCACGGCCATCTACATCTGATTCAAATTATTTATTCGGAATAATAAGGAACAATAAAAGGTGTATGATGTGCTTTTGTAAGTTTTCAGGCGAGGAAAAGACAAAGTAAGAAATAGGAGTCAACTTTGAAAGTTGAGCCTGTTTTGCAAAGACTTTTTCGGTTCGGTTGACTAGCAGGGCAAACATAAGAAGGAATTTTCGCGATTTTTGACTTTGAAAATCGCGCATTTTCGCGCAGTTCAAAAGTACGGGCCGCGCATTTTGCAGTTTTTAAATCGCGCAAAACTCCGGTGCCGACCTCTACTTGACCCGGTTGACCCAAAAACAGCGGCAACTTACAGTGATTTAAAAAAAACCAACCGTAGAGTGACGCTTTGGACTTAGGCTCACAAATAAAATTTGGGTACCCAAAATTGATTGAAAATATCACCTTTGACAGATAATTCTAAAAAATAATAAAAAATTAAAAAAAAAATGTAAAGTTTGAAAAGATATTCTTAGCAAAAGTGAGATCAGAGCCTGTAAGTAATAGAAGTATTAGAGGTATTTGAAAATGTCATCTCTTAAATCTGAAGTGTAAAAATGATACTTCCGTTGCAGGGCCTGGAACTATCAGTGAAAGACATATTGTTGAAAGACATGAATCTCAGGTCGTGCTAGCAGGACTAGGGGTTGTATCCCACAATGCACAGCCTACCCGACGTCCCACAGGGGTTTTTCCCCCAATGTGGGCGTATTTGGACCCTCCAATTAGTAGATGGTAAGGTTCACATGGGCACACCGGAAGTAGCGCGGATATTAGGTCCTTAATTATCAAACCGTTGCTGGCAGAAGACATTGAATCAAATGAATTCTCATAGATTCTCAGCCGTTATACCAGCAAAACCCCCATGATCTGGTGACATGGTGACGTTTTGCGGCAGGGCAGAAACCCAGAACACCCAATGATTTGTTGACTTTCAGCCGTGAACGAATTTACGCCAGTTATTCCTCTGCGGGGAAAAACATCCCAGAGTCACTGAAAGTCAACAGATGACTCTGATTGACTCTCGTATGGCAATCGACATGAAAGGATGATCTCATGACCTGGCCGTGGGGGAAAAGCCCCGGTGGGTTAGGGTTAATTATATCTACTTCCTCACTCTATGGTGGGGAATTCAAAATTTGCACTTAAATGGTTAGGAATCATAAGGTCAAAGGTTTATCTGTGTAATTTACACCATTTACACTTATAGTAGGAGTAATAATTGTTTGAACTAATTCGAAAAATCTGCTGCGTGTGAGCATGAAGGTCGCACTGCTGTAGTAGAGAGAGAGCGCCGTCAACACAACAATTAAAATAGACACGGGATACGCCCGTGTACATGTCGCACAAGTCCGTACTAGACTCAGCATCAGTCCGCCTGATATAATATCAGTCGGACTGGGTTTAAGGGTCTATTCGCTGTTTTCTAGTTTGGCGTAAAGAGACCTCTCTTGTGACGAAAATCTTTAATCATTTATTTTTTTAACAAATGCTGCAGTACTTGTACCAACTGTGCGATCTTCTTCTTGTATTCCATCTCACCCTTTGTATCTAAGTAAACCAGCATGGAAGTGTAAAATTAACAAAATTTGTGCACGCAAACTCCCGAGTCGAATGATCAAAGTTGGTTGTTGATTTTCTCCAGTGTGGTAACAAAAATTCAAGTTAGGCGTAGACAAGCGCGGCAGTGGGTGGGGAAAGGGAAATGTTGCCCCATCATTGGTTTCTATTTGTAAAAACAAAGCTCTACCGAGTCCTGCCGAAAATGGGCGCTTTGAGCACACTATTTGATGGTCCAAAAGCAGCCCCATTGGGCGTGTAAGAAGGAACTTAGCAACCTCACAGCTGCGGCGACAGGTGTGATCTAGCTGAGTCTCTCCATGTTTGACATTAAACGGCACGGAAGGTACGTTTGTGCTGTGAGGAAGCGCGATGGATTGTGTTGCAAAGAGGCTGCATCATGTGACGTAGGCTTATCAACGGATAAACAAAAGTCCGGCTTTGTGTCTTGCCAATAGTGTGTGATTCTTATGCTCAAAACGTCAAGAATTTACACTACCACGAGTCCAGAAGAAAAATTAATTCTTCTAAGGACTTTTTACCCCAGTGGAGAGTCCATATATTGCACAAAGAAGAAATTTGCGAGGTAATGTATCAAAGGTGGGTACAATGAACTCAAATTTTAGAAAGTCTCACTGAATGGCAATAGCGGTTAAGAAGGGCGAGACTAGCTAGTCCGTTACGTTGACGCTTAGTTCAAACACACAAACAATTATAAGGAGACTTATCAGTACAGGGGGTAGGAATTCATCGCTGTGTGCGAGAATCAAAATCAATCAGTCTTGATTCCCAAAACAATTTTGCGAAAAACATAATCGCTACTAGTACTGTGTTTAAAGTTAGAGTTTACGAGAATCAACTTTAATTCACGCAAATCAGTTTACAAGAATATGCGAGAATCGATTCTCGGATTCTCACCGAAATTATAGCCCTGACTATAACTTAGAGTAGACTACCTGTACATGATAATTGCTTACCAGGTGGACTCCCTTCTTCGTGTAGGCATCATGAATACCGCTGTCTTTCCACAGAGCTTACAAAATGAGACATATTGAAAAGGCACGCAGGATACAGCGTGACACGTGTCACAGCTCATAATCTTTATAGCGTGGGTCTCATTTTCGGGATCACCCCACTCTATCCCAGTTTTCCCTGGCATCGACAACCACTTTCAGGCCTTTGATTATGTTCCCATAGATTATGTGCGGACTTCACGGATAATCTATCGCTGAATTCTGACCAGGATTTATCTTCATCTGCTTGAGGAAAGTACTCTTTCACTTTATCCTGCCCCCAGCAAGAAGCACCTTGATATTCGTAAATATTTCTTATGTGTTGTTTAATGCTTTGTCGATGCAACGCTTTTCTCTTGTGCCTCTGGTTCTGCAGGGGTCAGGCACGCATGACCAAGGTGCCGCCATCTTGGCTCTCTTACTACATGAAGTATACGCTGACTCCCGTGTGCCAGAATTATCTTACAACTTACACCCAATTGAGCATAGAGTCGTTATGATTTGGGTCTGCTTCAAAGGAATTAGAATATTAAAATAAGCTAAAACATGGAAAACCAATTATTTTTTTAAGTGCTAAAAAATTTATGAAACGTAATAAGCAACTTTCAATTACAGAATGAGAAAGAAGAAGAAGCAGGATTACTCCAATGGTATTCTTGGCTCGCTTTCTCTCTGACTTTAATCTCTTACCAAATAATCCGCATTCCAATTGTTCAAATATTGGCGCACTATGTCATGTGAATGTTTACTAAGGGATTAACTGGTTTGGGAGAAAATTGATCTTGATATGATTGAGAAGATCTTAGCTAAAAGAAAAAAAGAGGGGAAAAAAACAACTTTGCTCTTGACGCTTCATCGTCACTCAGTTACTAGTACCCGTGTCTCTATACACAATTATAATCTTCATTTATGAGTTAGAATAAACTTATCTAGTTAGGAGGATCATCATCATCATCATTCATTATAAATCCATCATCATCCTTGTGCATCTTACACTTTATATTCTTTGACATGGATTAGGGGTTGTTGTATCTAGAAATTTGCCTGATACTATACTAGTAGTCTCTTAAAAAGAAAGAAAATAAACCGATTTTCGTAGACTCTTCCTCACTTTTAGGATAAGGTCAACTTTTTTTTTTTCAATTTTCTTATATATGTTTTTCAATCTGAAAAATTTTGGAGGATGAATGCCTAATTGTGTTATTAATAAAACCCATATTTCACTTTCGCGAGATTTTAGAGACCTAGGGTTTATCCCTTAAACTTAAACAAGGGCCTCGACTAAAACTAAGTGGTAATAAAAAAAAATCAGTGTGAAAACAGCCCTTTTTGTGTTTTTTTGTCAAAAAATAAAAAAAATAAAAACCGCCCTCCCCCTCACTTTTCTGGCCACACTGCTAAAGTGCTACGAGAAACTAATACTTATTTTAAGGGGCCTAAATAAACAAAATTGGAAAACTTCGAAATCACTTGAAAAAAAATATTGGTGAGTATAATCGCGGAAAGAAAAATATCGAACACAGGAGGACAGTTATATCGATGACGGATAAATAATAACCAAATAAATGGGCACCCCGATTTGTGCGATCTTAGCCAGCTTGGCAACCTTGATAACCCGACCATACCACACCCATGACGTCACATACCGGAAGTAAACCTGTTTTTGATTGATTGCACGAAGATAGCAAGGGGGCGTGAATGAAAACACTCGCACTGTTGGGCTTGTTGTCTGTCGGACAAGAGGGATTGACGCAACTGCCAAAAGAAAATCCATGTTTAGTGCAAGTCCCGTTGACAGTAGACATGGGGGTAGACATGTCACCTAAATTTAATTTAATTTACATTGGTTTACAAGTTGGCTGACAGCTATTTGTGACTGGCTGAGCTAGCTTTACGGGTGTAACTGTTGTACTGATAATCCAACAGTCGGATTATCAATGTGTCTGTCTGAAGTGATACGTTTCTAAACGCGCGCGAATAAACCTAACAATTTAGCAAACAGCACAATGTTTTAACATATACATTTTGGGAAATGAATTAAAAAAAAAAAATTAATAAGGCTTATAGAAGAGAAGCTTGAGCCTTTATATCGACGTTTCTGAAAGTTTTGAAACTTCTATGTTTCAAATTGAAATAATATCACCCCCCAAATAGGTTAAAGGTGCAACGAGAGATTGCACATATCAGGTGTCCCTAAAAACCAAAAGTACGGATTTTTTTGCCCCCTGATGTAAAGCTTTCCATCAAAAAACATCCCCATATGAAAGGCTTAAGATGAGAAATGTTTCTTTGATACCAAAAATTGGGAAATTTCTAATTTTGTATAGGAACAAATACGAAATATCTATGTTTTAATTGAAATACAAACAAATCAAAATCACTTTTTCTCTATTTTAAGACTTTTCTGTGGCCAAATCAAGGTAGGAATCTAGTGA
The DNA here is from genome assembly GCA_023653785.1 of Ophioderma brevispina. Lineage (NCBI taxonomy): Eukaryota > Metazoa > Echinodermata > Ophiuroidea > Amphilepidida > Ophiodermatidae > Ophioderma > Ophioderma brevispina. Next base: position 20,778 of record JAMKCH010039101.1, read on the forward strand.
GTGTCTAATCTATATGACAAGTTATTAGAACAATATTGGGTGCTCAACAAAATCGTTTGCACCTTTAATTTCTGAAAAATTACTGAATAACAACACAAACCACTAAAAAGGTTATCTTAATTAATTGAAACTAGGAAACACTTATCAAAGTTTTGTGAATTTAATATGAGCTATGCATCTTAGTTTCAGTGGAGGTGCCGGTTTGTAAAGAAACGAGTGTCCCCCATGAGAGAGTGCCCTCGCTACAAAACAACACGGCGGAATAAACCGTGGACTTGTAGACGAGGCCATTTGGGCCAGTGCTGAAAAAAAATGATGCATACAGCACTCCATGGCGAACACAATAAGACAGATGGTAGTAGACACTCAGTCACACGGACACTGTAGTACGGGGACGTAGTGAACATGATCTTATGTGAGTGGGAAAAATCCGGTTAAAATTGTGAATTTTGGACACAAGTACTTTAAGCATTGATAATCAAAACATTGATGGAAGCACTTGCCACACCCCTTTAATGGCCCCAGCCTGGATTTCAAGGTACACAGGGGTAAATTTTGAAAGGTTCTCGGATTGTGTTGAAAAGCAACACCCTGATGTTGTCTGGTTACACGGATTCCAAAAAGGTATGTTATACTACCTGTGACTATAGGTAGGAATTAGTGGTAAAATGTAAAAATGGGTATTAAAACAAGTCATTTTGTTGTACAGGGGTGCAAAATTAAAAGTGCTCCAATTTTTTAAATGTGGTCAATTGTTGGTGTAGCTCATAGAATGAAAATATAGGGAATAGTTTGACTGTCTTACGTGTATGGTTATTAACCAAAATGGCGAATAAGTCAACCAGCTGTCATCAGCTATTGGGAAGCTATTCTATGACCTGTGACCTATTTGTGGATAAACGTGAAAATAAGCATAACCGATAAAGCAAACTTCTTATTTCCATCCTTAAGCAGGGAAACAACAATTTGCACCACATATTAACTGAATCAAGCAACTTTTAACTTTGACCCATGTACATCATCAAAATTGACATTTTCACAAATTTTTACAGCAGTGTTTACTCATAAACTCCGGACCTAAAGCAATAGATAATAGTGTAAACTATACCTTTTTTGGAATCTTGTGACCGACAAACACCATGGTGGGTTTTTAACACATTCAGAAACATTTTTAAATTTTGACCCCTGTATAACCTTGAAACCCAAGCGGGGGGCCAGTAAGGGGGGTTGGCAATGTGCTTCATTCAATTTTAGGATATCAATGCCTAAATACTTGTGTGCAAAAAATTCACAATTTTATCGGAAGCGCACCCCACACTCTTAAACTACAGTCCCCTGCTATAGTATATGACACCTGTTCTTTTTTCTGGTGGTGGTGGTGGGGGGGGGGGGGGCGGAGAAAAATTGAAAATTTGGGGGGAGCGAATTTTTGTGGGTAGTAACATCCAAAAGTTGAGATTTTGATCCAATTTGGAACACTAAATCGTCGTTTTCCAAATTTGGTAACTTTTTGGCGAAAAGTGCTGATCTCGACAAAAGTCCTTAATTTTCTTCTCAGCGTGAGACTGGGGCCGATGATTAGTTTACCAATTTCCTAGCCAAGACCATAGTTCAATTTATACCCCTGGACAACACCCCATTACCCACGGACCACACCACAATACCCACGGACCACACCCAATTATGACGTCGTATTTTCAACATCACGTGAAAGCAAAATCCGGACGAAATAAATCGTTGGCGCCTAATTAAATCATCTATCCATTTCAATGGGAGAGATTGTTGTTGTGTTTTGGTTGTTTAGTTTTGTTTTGAATAACGAGCGAGGACGAGGTTGTCTGGATATGGATCATGGGAACACCATGACCGATCCATCAAACGCCTAAATCGGTTTGTGCTTTGTCTCTGTTATGCGTAGTATTAAGCTATCGTTGTGTGAGTTTGCAAAAATTGAATGAGGCTTTGGCCGCCATCGTCTGAATTTTTCAACCAGTTTTGTCATGGCGCCCCCAAGCATGCCCTGCGGCTGCTTTATGAGATTTTGGCCCGAAATTTGCTCAAGGACCATCTAAACTATAGTAATCTGGGAGATGGAGAATACTGATGTCAAAATTTAAGGCATTATGCTCCAGGACCATGGAAAAATCGGCTCCTTGAGCAGTATTTGACATAGAATTACTCTCCACTGCCAAAGGGCAATTAGCCATATGCTCCATGGCTATCTTGTGTCAGGGCAGATTTGGGCATTGAGAATTTAGGGAACTGCGTGTCACGTGCATTTTCTTTGGCAAATCTGTCTAAAATCCACTACTATTAAAACATTAGTGTTAAAAATCTTATAAATAACATGAAAAATATTTTTTTTTTTAATATTGAATTCAAAATCCGTCGTGTAGTGGATTAAACCCCGCTGCAAAAAAAGTTTAATTTCCAATCACGGAAGTGTTACCCAAGCAATACCCCCTGGACCACAAATCATCCGGACACACCCCCCATACCCCCAACAACACCCCCAACCACACCCCCAGACCACACCCCATACCCCGGAACCAAATCCCCATATAACTCCGGACAATACACCGAACCATACCACGGACCACACCCTCACACTCCACCGACCACCCCCATACCCTATGCACACCCATACTTCCAGACCACACCCCATACCTACAGATCACACCCACCATATCACCGGACCACAACCACACCCTCATACAATGTCAGCCATTATTACAACACTCCCGGCCACACACCATACATCACGGACAACACCCCTAGAGAACACATCTCCATACCCACAGACCACCACCGTCCCCGTCCCACACCCCATACCCCCGCCCGACCACACACCATTACCCCGGACAACATCCACATACCCCCGGACACACCCCATATCCTAAGACCCCCTCCAATACCCCAGACCACACCTCAACCCCCGCGACAACACCCCTACCCACAGAACCACACACACCCCACACCCTGGACCATACCGACGGACCACAACTAACACCACAGCCCACCCTATACCCTGGGCAACACCATACTTCCAAGACCCACACCCCATATCCCCAGACCACACCCATATCACTGGACCACACACCACACCCCAACAAAGTGTTAGTCCTATGCAATACTCCCGGCCATACCCCAACCTCCGGACCACCACCCCCTAAGGAGGACCACTCTCAGACCCTGGACCACACCCCCTACCGAACTTCACTCCCGTACCCACGGATCACACCCACTCCCAGACCACACCTCCCACCCAATACCCATGCAGACAACACCCCATACCCCCGCGGACCACATCCCTACACACAGACCAAAGACACCCCATAGGCTTCCAGACCATACCGATGGACCACACCCAACACCACAGACCACACCCCATGACCCTGGGAACACCCATTTACTTCCAGACCACACCCCCATATCCCCAGACCACACCCATATCAATGGACCACACAACACACCCTCAAAGTGGCAGCCTAGCAATACCCCCCGAACCACAACCCATACTTCACCCCCACCACACCCCCTTTACGGACAATATTAAGGGACCCCGGACCACCCCCATTAAACCCCAAAATCCCCACAAAAAAAAACACGAACAAACCAAACAAAAAATAAATCATTTTATTATTATTATTATTATTATATTATTACAAAGGCCCGCATTAATTAGCGCTCAGAAGAAACGGCGCGCCGCTTTACAAAAATATGACAGAGGGGAAAAAAAAACAAAGAACAAAATTATGGAAACATAGTGAGTTTCAGGATGTCGCTTGAACACAGGCAAGGACGGCACTTCACGGAGAGATAGAGATACAGGGAGATCGTTCAAGACGAGCAGCAGCGATTGTAAAGCTCACGTCACCAGCACGTTTGCAAGATCTCGAAACAATGAGCCGGGTACGATCTGATGATGAGCGCAGTCGTGCCTAATTCAGCAGGATCCGTGTTCCGAGATGCATCATGGCTGATAGATAACTTGGGAAACCATATCATTTAAGGCTTTTTGTAGAAGTACAGCAGAGTTTGTATAGAATTCTTTGTCTGAACCATGGGAGCCAATGCAGTTCCCTAAGCAAGTCAGTAGAGGACTGGTCCCATCCGCAAGCATCACAACGCGCAGCCTTGTTTGCAGGCGTTGACGGCGAGTAAGGTTTTTTTCCACCAAAAAGCCTCACGCAAGCCAGAAGAAGAGAGTTGCGTAGTCAAGACGGGAAAGAACCAGTCCTCTAACATGGACATATAAGTGGTGATGAAACGCCCGGAACGACAGGGTAGTATGTGAAAATTACGATTACAAATAGAGTTGATGAGAAATAACATAGTGAGAGACTCATCAAAGGTGAGGCCAAGATTCTGATTGATGTTGATATCTGGATGGATATTCACCTAACTCAAAGTAATGTTGGAAAGACAGCGAACATTTTCATTAGATAAGAAAAAAAACTCTGTCTTATCCTGGTTTAAACGAAGTGTGTTATGAATCCATCCATGGAATGATAACATCAATGCAAGAAGATAACATGGCGAGCACGCGTTGACAATACCTAGATCTGGGATCAAACTCGGCATAAGCGTGGAAATTTCATCAGCAACGCATGGAAAGAATATCAAAAGCATGCACTATATTGCCAACGGGGGATGTATACAAAATAAACCATGGGGGCCGATGATTGAGCCCTGCGGCACGAATATCTCAAAACATGTCATCAGAGATTCGCCATCACTAGACACTTTGTCACGCGATCTCTAGGTAGGTGGAAAAACCAGTTTCGCCATGTGCTGATGCCACATTTTGAGCCAGTCTGCTAACAACATATCATGATCGACTTGTGGCGAAGGCGCCGAAATGTCGAGAAGGACCATGAGGACAGCCTTTATTTTATCAAGGAGCAGAGAAGATTCATTCTTGACCTTAAGAAGAGCAGTCCTCTGTACTATGTGAGCTTGTTACGCAGATTGAAGATGCTCACCAAGATTAGGTGTCCCACATGGGGCCAAACGTGACGTGACGACCCTGATTCTCAAGGCCTTTAGAGTAGAAAGGGCAGGTGGTTTATCGGCCGATATTCTTAAGACAGTTTATGTCAGCATTGATCTTCTTAATCACGGGTGCAATAATAGATTCTTTCCGAGCAGAAGGGAAAATGCCGCTGGAAAGAGAAGCATTAAACAATTTTAGTGATTAAGGGAGCCGCGTCAAGGTTCTCTTTGACAAGCAAGATGGGATGTATCCAAGGAACAAGATTTATTTGGAAATTGTCTATTTATATCAGCAACGTCGTCACTTCCAAGCAACTGAAATTCGGATAGAAAACATTGAGATCCGCAGCCCCAATTCACATTCACACCCACAGACACACCACACACAATACCCTGGGCCAAACACCATTTACTTCCACGAACACCTCCATATCACCGGACCACACACCACACCCTCATAAGTGTCAGCCTATGCAATACCCCGACCACCACCCCCATACCTCCGGAACAACACAAACAAGGGACCACATCTCCATACCCGGACCCACACCCCATACCCTGTCCACACCCATACCCCGACCACACCCATACCCCGGAACCACACGCCCCAACACCCATTCACCAAGTTTCAGCCCTGTTGTGACGTACAGATCTCCATACTTCAGTCGCTCATGGTGGTTTTTTTGTGCATTATAGTCCATAGAATCCACTAATTAAAGGTCCAGGAAACAGTATTTGGTTGGTAACATACTTCCCACTGACGCTGATTATGGCCAAGCCCCCTTGGGGGGGGGGTGTCAAGCCATTTTTGAGCGAGTTACTTACTGACGGTCTACAGAACCGTTGGACCTTAAGGAGGTTGTTGAGAGTCTAATACTCAAAAATGTGCGAAATGGCCACATTAGGGGGGTGGGGCTAGAATGAATTTTTATAACTAAAACTGAAGTTCATGGTTTTGAGAGAGAATTGTCAAAAACCGATATTTCCGCATGTTACGCACTACAATTAAGAATGAACGAATGTATGGTTTTCCATTCCAAACAGGAAGGGAGTTCACCATACATCTGGATTTGCTATAACTTGATCAGGGATAGTTTTTTGTGGAAGCTAAGTGGAGGGCACAAATAGAAAATTCATATTCCTTTCCGGTCTATACGGCCACCGTTAAAATGTTGTGACCGTAAGCAAATTTGGGTAATATTAGGTGACACGAATGTGCATTTTTAAGTGCCCTTGAACGGTTCGGTATCATCTCCACAAGTAAATCAGTTATAACCTTTGTATACACAGAGCTATGACTATTGGGTCTCACTGGGAATATAATCACACGTTGATGTTAGAGTTTGTTTTCTGGGGGGGGGGGGGGGTCAAAAATGGCCCGGCGTTATGTGACAATTATTTTCCATTTTATAGGAAAATAATGCCAAGATGAATGCTGCGAAGTGAGTCTTTAAATGATATTAATACACCAACTGTATGCCTGTGACATGAATAGGCAAAACAAAATATCCAAGTCTTTCCAGGCCCCCCCTAAAAGTTGGGAACCTCTTGGTGGTCTGCATGAAAAGTTAAAACTGTGGACGACGCGCATATGCCGTGTAGTATTAAAAAGGATACCGGTAGCCTTTTCTATTTTTTTGGCATCTTAAAGAGCACTCTTTCACGATATTAGAAATGTTAAAATGGTTTGTTTTTTTGTATTTTTGATTTTTCCATTTTAATTTATGAATAAAGATTATCAAGCAACATTTTTATACATGACGACTATTCTCTATTCCTAGCAGTGCATTGCAGCCCGTAGGCGCAGTGCATAACCAGATCTAAAAAATAGGCCCGTCGCGTCGTATAGTGACATTTTCCCCCAATCTTATAGGGACCTAATGGCAAGATTAAATGCGGCTGAAGGGTCTTTAAAAGCTTTTAAATGATCTTAACCTCGTCTACCTGAGCCCATTTTTGTAACAAAACTCCCGAAGGGGGGGGGGGGTGGTACCACTCCCCCCTGTGATTTTCGTATACACCGACGATTACTGTAAATTGCGTACCAAAGGATAGCTTAGAGTTAGTTTCTTCTTTCCATTGGTTACCAAAGATAAAGTAACTAACATCCCCATTATTGACGTCACCATACGTCATATGTTGAGGAAAAGGACAGTACGAAAATACTGATATAGGTTGGGAAAAATTATAATTTCCATATTGTAGCGACTCAAAACCACATATTATAGCTCTAAAATGCTGTCATTATTATAAAACTCGTCAGTCCCATCAAGGAGAGTCAAAAACCGCATGAAATCTGATTTTCCTAACCCTTTTTGGCAAAAAATTGAATTGTTGCACTGTGATGTGTGTCTATTGGGAAAATGGCAGTTTTGCTGAAAATGCAAACCTTATGACGTCATTGTGAGTAATGCTAGGCAGTTGGTACTTATTTTGGTATTTAATGGAAAATGGAGGACCATATCTATCTTTTGGTAAACACAATCAAGTGTCTGTGATGTTACTGTGTTGTGTTAGGCATTGTTGGTATTTCTCTCCGCAGAGGGGGGGGGTGGTTACCACCCCCCCCCCACCATCCATCTAATTGGGGATCAACCTGGTTTAAAAATCTTACCTTATACCGGTGGATGTTTGTTTTGGGGTCAAAAGGAGCGGAAATGTCAATTGACAATTACATTAAATAATTTGGCACCAAATAAAGGGGGTTTTAGCAAGCTGGGGAAAAAACCTGAAGGGGGGTGGTAACCACCCCCCCCCCTTCGGAAGACGAGGGGTTCATACACACACGCATGCCTGTGACCGGAAAACAGGCCAAAGTGAGGGGTTTCATGCACCTCTGTAGTCCGCATGGAAATGGCCGCTAACTAAAATTACCCTTTAAAGGTGGATTAATCCACAAATAAATCAGTTATGACCTCTGTAATGCACAGAAGCTATTTATTGACCATTTGGGTCTAGATGACCCGTCGTGTTGTAGATGAATATTGTGTTCCCATTATAGGGCCTATGTTATGAATGCCTGCTGGATGATATATCTAGATGCACTAACGTGCATGCTGGTTCCAGTGAAGCAGGCAAAAATAAGATTTTCACACCCTAAAAGTTGGGGCCCTTCCTTTGGTTTCGAATGCGAAAGTCCCCGGAGAAAGTCGAATAAAATTACCCGAATTTTGACGACGAGGCACTACCAGTGGCATACATAATGTGGAGAGAGCAAAGCTGCACCCCACCACAATAAATCGGAAGGTGGCTTGGCCAAAACGGAATGGGGCATTCGGAAAGAAGAAAGACGAGAAAAAGATAGAGAAAAAGAGGGAAAGAGAAAGAGAAAAAGAGAGAAAGTGGAGGAAAAAGAGAGGAAGAGAAGGGAAAGAGGAGGAAGAAAAAGAGGGAAGAAGAGAAAGAGAAAGGGAGAAGAGGGAAAGAAGGAAAAATGTTGCTTGAAACACTATTTTTTTAGCTTGCAAAACTCAGGGACCTTATATAGGACTCCTTCTGCTGCGAACCAAAGAGAGCCCCCTCCCACCACCACACCAGGCTGCCCCTGGAGCCCATGGCCCCTTCTGCTGAAACCCTTATCCACCCTAGTACATTAATAATCCCCAAGTAGGCCATTTTTGACCCCCCCCCACCCCCCCAAATTAAAAAAAAAAAAGGAAGTAACAGAGTAACACCAAAATTGCGGATATATCCCAGGTGAGACCCAATGGAAATAGCTTGTGCAATACAATGTTCATACTGATTACTTGTGGAGATAATGCAAGTTAAAATGGCACTAAAATGACACTTGTCACCTAATATTACCCATTTTTGCTTGACGGACGGTCACAACATTTTGAAGGCCCTGCAGTATGAGAACGGAAAGGATTATGAATTTTGTTTGGCCCCTCCATTTAGTTGCCGAAAAAACTATTCCATGAGAAGAGGTAGAGAAAAAACAAGATGTATGGTGAACTCCATTTTTGTTTTATGCATGGGAAACCTGTCGTGCGTTAACCATGATGATATCGGTTTTTGACATTATCTCAAAAAACCATGAACTTTAGATCAAAAAGGTATTACTAGACCCCCAGTACGTGGCCATTGCGCACATTTGAGTGTCTCACAACTTCTCGTCTACGGGTCTTGTAGATACAATCAGTAGTAACTTTCGCTCAAAACACGGGGCGTGATCCCCAAAAAGGGGGCTTGGCCATTTCGGCTTATTTCGGCGTCAGTGGGAAGTATGTTACCAACCAAATAGGTTGTTCCTGGACCTCAATTAGGTGGATTCATGAAGAGTTAGTCTGGAATTATAAATCGTCACGAGTCTGCCAAACAGGGCCAATCGACCATTTGGCGAAATTGGTTTTTTGCACCTATTTTGATACTATAGCACGAGCTCTTTTCATATACCAAAAATGAGCAAAAAATAACATTCCCAATTTTTAAGATATATAACATTTTCACTCTTTGGAAATCATACCCAAACGACAAATGAAAGTCTTTCCAAAAAAAGACAATCTGCATTCGTCTGTTTGCTGTATCTGAAAACCAGAGTGGCGGATTAAGAGTCAGGCAGGCAGGTGTCACAGTGCTGACAGGGCCCCCCTATAATATTGCTTCTCAGGGCCCCTCCAGACACCCAGACCATTGCATCCTGTTCACGATGCGAAACGAAGGGCCCACCTAAATTAAGTGACACAGCCTAAAAAAACTTAGTTAGTGCCCAAGGGGGGCGGGGGTCCTAGGCGACCAACCCAGCTAACCCACTTCCCGTGGGAGTTTGATCATGACACTAGCACAAATAAATGGGGTACGTAAGAACAACCACATACCAACAATAAAAATGAAACATCCCAGACGTTGGGACTTATGACCTATGGCCAATTGTGAAATTGTCACTCTTCAACACAGAGTGGGTTCGAACATTTTACATTCCTCAGCAACTTCCAAAATAAGGTTTTGAACAAAAATATTCTTAGATCGACTCTAAGAAAACCAATTAAAAAATAATCATTGCAAAATATAGCCAAATTTATACCATCGTGTTTGTTCGCAGAAAACTTCAAAATCGCTCGTATTTGTCCCATAGCTTACACAGTTAAGAGAACGGCATGACAAAATTAAAAGTGATGCTATAGCATATAAAACAGGGGTATTTGATTTAATTATATTAATTATTATTAATGACCTCCTAAGGTATATTCTAAGCAAATAAATCCCAGATTTAATACTTTAATTTTAATTAGTAAAATATTTTGATTTTTTCACTCGTTAGTGCCCAAGGCGGGTGGGGGGGGTTCTAGGGCCCAACCTAATTATTCTAATGAAGCCGTGGGGCGATTTAAAATTGTTGTTCAGGAGGGAAGCGTATTCATGAAATCAGACAATTGCCAAAAAACTCATTGAAAAATTTGTTCCGTAACCGAGAACGAAAGGGAAATCGCAAAAAAATCAAATGTTGGGTCTATGGAACCCCCCATTGGGCACTGAAGTGTAAAGATGGCGACAGGGCCTTTGCTCTAAAGCAATTATTAGCACATTTTTGAACAGAGCCGCACCCCAATTTTAAATTTATTTATTTTTGCACATACGTTGGTAATTGTCTAGGAAACTATACCTGCGAAAAAAGAGAATGCTAAAAATGCGGATTTATCACAAAATAAGCGATTTTGTAATTAATTGGGATCCCAGATTGGGACTTAACGGGCCAGAGCTGGAAATGCTTACGTTTATGTTCAGTCATGATGAAATAGTGCCACTCGAGAAAATAACCTCAAACTTGACTTGCATTGCCTCGGAGTGAACTAGTAAAACATACTAATGGCTGAGCGTTAGAAAAGGAATGGCGGTATTTACCGGCTATTTCAAGGCGGGAAGGCTGTTTCCAGCGGCCCCGTTGATTATATCGGGGATCCACGCTAATAATTAGTCTAGTAGAAAATTCGTCGTTTGTGGACCACATGAGGACATTTTCGAGCTGAAACATCACAGGCATAGTCTATAGCCAGTTACCAATGCAAACCGTTTGTAAAAATCTCCCAAATTTTGAAAAATTGGGGGGGTGGCGCTCTTTTCACAAAAAATGTCCGCAATATGGCTTTTAAATCCGCCACTGCTGTGAAAGACTACAAGTGGGAGCTTTTCTTCGAATCTTTCGAGAATCAAATATTATCGTACATCAGTATTAGAATTTCAATTATAGATTAAGTACTAAAGTTTATTGAAAAAAAGCTATAAATGTACAAGAAAAAGGAGTGGCAGCAATCTCTTCAAACAAAACCC
>JAMKCH010039102.1:0-29599 GCA_023653785.1 Ophioderma brevispina
CTTTATCATCACCAAAAGGTCTTAACAATGGCCGATGATCTGTTGCCACGGGTGCCGTGAAACACCATGGGTGCCCGTGGATCGTGGCTGTTTATCTTTCACCCCACGGGGTATTGTGAATCTTCACTGGACTGAGGCAGAATTTCTTTCAATTGAAGACACTGAGTCACAGCTGGATTACTCAAGTGTAGAAAACCTTCAATAGGCCGTGGCTGGATTACTTTCAACTTGTAGGGCGACGGCACCGTCGGACTACTCAACCATTGATAATCTTCCAATTCTCTATGAATGGAAGGAGTGGATTCACATCAATCCATGGCCCTTTATCTTCATTAGAATCTGGAGTGGCTGGACGAACCTGCCCTATAAACTGTTAGATAGCCTTGGCAGCCACGGTAGTAAATATCGCCTGGAGACTAGTATCAAAGGTAGAACTTGATTGGTCTTGAAGTAGTCATGGTTGAGTTAATGAGGTAGAACCTTCGCCGGTCGAAGACACGGAGGGAGATGCCCTGGAAAGAGATGGAACTGTCTAGCCTTGGCCTTTTTGTCTTCTTGTCTTCTTTCCATATACACATCTAATTTGTCAAAATATTTCAGAGATTCAAACTCTGACCACTCTTTGTGTATACACATATATAACAAGGTCTTTCTCTAGATCAATTTCTGCACTTCACACACAGTTCATGTGCATCCTTGTCTCGTCTTCGGAGGAACTCCTTACATCCAATACATCTTCAGGACGTTTCGGTAGAACTAGTTTAAGACATCCTTCTGCAACATCAAAAAGAAGAAGACATACTTGTAACAGATAAAACAGTTAGCCCACACCGAGAACCTGGAGTTCCAAAAGGTAGAGCAGGAAGGCCAAGGAGACAGGACAGACGAGACAAGACAGAAGACACAGGGCATGTGCACCCCCCCCCCAAATCTTGAGAAGAATTTTGAGATTCATCGGCATGAGCTGGCAGTACACTGAGAAAACACAGATGACATGGTTGCACCGCGAGGCTATCAACAAGGGCGAAAGAGCAAATATATAAATAATGCAAGGGAGCAGACACGAGACAGGAACATGTCCCCAACATGCCCTGGCGGTCAAACTGTGGACTTACATAGGGGGGGAGAGCTAAACCTGGCCAAGGAATAAGCCCACTTAATACCCGCAGTATGAGTGACGCGAAAAACGGCCTGAGGCTCGCGGGGGCAACCCAGTGAGAGGAAAATACATAATTAATATATGATACTTATGTCAAACACTGCCGAATTCCGATCGTTGAAAAAATCTTCACAAACAGCATCGGCACTGCATCCTCCGAATCTCCGATGATCAGTAGTGTATAAAAAACATCTTCCAATGTGTATATGTATGTCTCCCAATAATCGGCGATAATGGGGAAAAATTATGTTACAAAAAATAAAACTCCAATAAAAAATTCAACATTGTGCCCCAAAAAAAACTGAGACAACAAAAAAGATGCAAAGGATTGTGGGTGCCAGTGGCGATAGTGTTGATCGCACTGATGGCCAGCGTTGGACCGCTACCTACCAGCATGGGCGTACCGAAATTTAATATGTGGCATTAGGGGTGTCTTGAGGCCTTTTTGAGCACAAAAAATGCACTAGTTTGGATCATTTCAATACTTTATATAATGTGTTGAAATAAAATAAAAGGCAAAACATGCACATTTTTGAAGAGCACCCTCCATTTTTGGGGGATTTTCCATAACCTGACCCATCTGACAATAAACACTTTTTTTCTGACACACTTATATTCAGAAACCTTAACTGAATAACCCTGTGCTTTAATTCCCTAAAAAGGGTTTCCAATTTCATAAGTGTGTCAGAAAAAGTGTGCCAGATCAGTCAGTTTATGGGAACTCCCCCAATTTTCCCAAAATTTGAGATTTGTGGGCACAGTTGGATTGGTAACTGCCTAGAACTGGCATAAACATACTGTAATGGTAAAGCTTGAACATGTCTATGTATTGCAAAAGAAAAGGATTTGTAATTAGGATAATTACTATTGGTATATACCATATACTTGTGGCTTGGGGAAAGGTCCTTCCAATATGATATAGCCAGAAATAGTGGTCATGTACATGTCTACATTCATCCATTATTGTTCCTTCTGCTGGTTCAGACAAGTCAGTTAGAGGGTAATTTTTTTCACAATGGACAACATAAATTTGGCATTTCAATTTCTGCCATTAAATTACATCAGGGGAATCCTGATTCTATACAAAAATCGCTTCTTTTATGACAAATAATACACACTTTTGAGCATTACCATTTGCAGGTATATTTAATACATAAATTTAACCACACACTGTGCAAAAATCTCAATGTTTTTTTTTTTAAAATTGGGGCACTCTTCAGAAAATGTTGTCAGTTATTGGCTTTAAGTACCAATTGAAGAATTCCAGAAAGTTGACAAATCAATAATCCTGTTTTTGGGGCGATAATCAATTCTCTCTTGACTATATTAACGATGCTTTCACAATATTCTCAGCCCTTCTGTTTTTGTTCAGGTTTCGCTAGATATCCTTGAGAAAAGTTTTTCCCAAAATTTCAGTTGATTCTGATTCTTGCATTGCAGTGTTATGAGCAAATGTTCATATCACAATCTTCAATAGACCACTGTAACTGTAATTTTTCTGTCCATTTACGGACATAAAATAATTAACAATTTTTCTTGCAGCGACGATCCAATTTGCCACGTCATGATTGGGCACACACATACTATTACTTATCCGACGGTTCAGATGATCAAAAATCTCAACTTTTTTAGTTAAGTCGGGGGGACGAGACTGTGATCACTAAATGCCCCTTTAATTTAAAATGGCAGGTCTTTGATATGACTATACCATTAGGCTCCTGCTTAATTAAGTTCTGGTATGAAATACCCATGCATATCTTGATCATTAGCACCTGCAGTTACCTGATATCTAGGTCCTGTTTTAAAAAATACGCACTTCCTCTCTGCAGTGCAAATAATAGCTTAAAGGTCCATGGCCCCGATCGCTAATAGCCTCGTTCCCAGAAGCCCCCCAGATTTTACCAGAAGTGGTTACAATTTTGGTATTAGAAAGAAAGGTATTATTTTTCTCATTTACCCTGTGAAATCTTAGAGCCAAAGGATGTTTGGTTTTGGAAGTTTGAGCGAAATGTGCCCCATTGTGTCGACCAATGTAATTTTACACAGTACTCTATGGGGCTTTACAAAATTAAATGTATTAGCTCCGCAAAGAAAAAAAAAAAAAAAAATCAAATGGATTCAAATATCGGCGCGAAACTTTACGGATGGGTTTTGGAGTGAAGCCAACGATCAAGATGAAAATTTATATAATCCCTTAAAATCCTTAAATCGGGTCAGCCCCTGTTTAAACAAAGATCCCATTGTAAACCATGGCATATCCCTTTAGGATTGAAGAATGGAATTGGACTAAAACTCAATATGCCATCCAGCTAAGGGTAGTCCAAAATTTTCCCCTTTATTAAAAATGTACAATCCGCTTTTTTTTCGCTTTGTAAATTTTCACTTTTCTGCTTTTTTCACTATTGCCCTTAAAATGTAATTTTTTTGATTTCTTAACTCCTAAATTAACCTTGTAAAATCACGATCGATGACCCGCCTACATATACAGTCATTAAATCATGCTTACCATAAAAAGCCCCCCCCCCCGCCGTTTACGGGACAAAAACTTTGGTTTAACTAACTAACTAAACTTGGTGCGACTTTCGCGGTCGGCACTTTGAAAAGGCATAATTTCAATTGTTAATTACATTAACTGGCCTTGACACCCGAGTAAACTTATCCAGTGGAGTCGGTTTCCCCGTACACATGGTGTATTACACACGTGAAAATACCGATTATCTATTTTTAGCGTTACTGTGACAAGTATATTCTTCCAGCATTGCCTGCATATTCCGAAGCAAATTAAGTCGGGGGGGTCCATGTGATATCGACTAATGTACATTTTAAAGACGATCAATGCAGCTTGTAGCGACTCTTTGATATAGTTTCTGACCGTCTATCAGAATCCTAAATCATGCAGGATTTGGAGACAGATAGGGGTCATGGCATGGTAAAAACATTGTTCAATTAGTTATATTATAAATTCAATGGTAATATTCTTAGTATTTCACATAGAGAAAAGTGAATTTTATTCTTACTTTATTTTATTTTATTCAAACTGATTATTAAATCATTATTATGCAAACGTCAGCGAAAATTGATAACTCACCAAGCTTCCAATAAGTGCAAAATATAGTCCAAATGTATTTATAAATCCTAGCATAGAACCCTACCTCTAACCTTGATTCGTAGAATACGGATAACCCGACCTATTTTCCATTGTGAAGCGTCATGATATGGTTGCGCTTCGGTACATTAAACAATAATATTGACGCATGCTATCAAAGCTATCAACGCGCGGTATCGGGTCTTTGTTCATAATTGGTTTATCCATGGGATATTCTCTTCAGAATTAAACAAATTCGGACTTCGGCAGCGGTAGCATGCGGAAGAGATGACACAACAACTTCAGGGCAAGAGTGGAAAACCCGTCACGTCACCCGGGGCCGGGGATTCCCCACTGGGATTCCCACGTGCGAAAGTAAATATACTCGGGGATGTGTGCAAAGGCCTCAGCCCGCGGCAGTTCCATCTACATGATTCAAATATTTTATTCGGAATAAGAAGGGAAAAATAACAGGTGATAATGATGTGCTTCTTGACATTTTTCAGCCGAGAAAAAAGTAAGAAATAGGATGTCAACTTTGGAAGTTTGAGCATTGTTTTTGCAAAGACTTTTTCGTGTTCCTGGTTGACTAGCAGGGCAAACATTAGGAAACACATTTTTGCGCTTTTTGACTTAAAAAATCGCGCATTTCAAAATACGGGCCGCGCATTTTGCCATTTTAAATCGCGCAAAAAACACCTCTAGTGCCACTCTTTGAAATATGAAGCATCGTTTAGCTCAAACATGATTAAGCGGCCATATTGGTGACCTTATTGGCAGCCATCTTGGATTTACCATGATGTAAACTCTCAATGATTGATTTTAATGGACACCTCACCACCTTTAAAATGGTTAACTACACCACAAACACCACTATAAGTTAAGTATTAAGTACCCTATTGCTCCAAACATGATTTGGTTTTTTTTTTTTTTTTTTTTATGATGTGCTTCTTGACATTTTTCAGCCGAGAAAAAAGTAAGAAATAGGATGTCAACTTTGGAAGTTTGAGCATTGTTTTTGCAAAGACTTTTTCGTGTTCCTGGTTGACTAGCAGGGCAAACATTTGGAAACGCATTTTTGCGCTTTTTGACTTTAAAAATCGCGCATTTTCGCGCATTTCAAAATACGGGCCGCGCATTTTGCCGTTTTAAATCGCGCAAAACTCCGGTGCCTATACAAATGAATAGAAAAAATCAAGTAACCACCTTATAAGTTGCTTTATTGGATTACTTGACCCCCAAAAAAGATGAAAAACACCTCTAGTGCCACTTTTTGAAATATGAAGCATCGTTTAGCTCAAACATGATTAAGCGGCCATATTGGTGACCTTATTGGCAGCCATCTTGGATTGACCATGATGTAAACTCTCAATGATTGATTTTAATGGACACCTCACCACCTTTAAAATGGTTAACTACACCACAAACACCACTATAAGTTAAGTATTAAGTACCCTATTGCTCCAAACATGATTTGGTGGCCATATTGGCGAACTTCTTGACAGCCATCTTGGATTGACCATGACATAAGCCCTCAATGGTCATGTAATTAGTTTTAATGGATTTCTTGACCTCAAAAACGGTTGACTATACCACAAACACCACTATAAATAAGTATTATGTACCCTATCATCCCAAACTTGACTTCGCGGCAAAATTTGGGACCTTCTTGGCAGCCATCTTTGATTGACTGTGAAGTAAGCTGTCAAATGGTCATGTAATTGGTCTTAATGAATTCCTTGGCCTCAAAAACATGAGTAGATACCAAAATCATCTGTCTAGGTCGAATATGAACAAAATTATAGCTGAAAATGGGCATTGGCGGCCATCTTGGATTTATGCAAATAAGAAGTTGTCCACACATTGCCTTAGTTATCCTTTGAGGTTACATGTGTTTAAAACATATAAATATAGTTTTAAACTACCTCAACATGCAAGTAAGTAGCATATTTGTATCGCCAGAATCGCTATTTATGGAGATTTTGGCAGCCATTTTGGACATTGTCGGCCATCTTGACCTGGACTTCCAAAAATTGGCACCTACCTTTAATATGCTTCTATGTGGCCCAAACAACAAGTGTGCCAAGTTTAATCCAGCGGGTCACGATTTTTTCACTATGCTACTGGACTATTCCATGTACTTGCTCTGCTGAGCAAGTTGTTTCACTGACTGCTAAAAGCCTTTGATGTACTTGACCTTGTGAGCAATTGTTTCCCTGGCTGTTACAAAGCCTTTGATGCACTTGCCTTGCTGAGTAAATTATTTCACTGACTGCTATAAAAACCAGTGATGGCCGATTCAACCCAAGATCGGCAACTGCCGATCTCCGATCAGAAAATTGACAGATCGATTGGGCCGATCCGATCCAGATTCAATAGATTCATTTCAAAGCCAGGGCAAATTTGTCCTAATCGGGGTTTAAGCATGTGTTCATGGTGTAAGCTTTAGTTTTTCAGAGCATTTAATAATATGTACTATGACGACTTTTCGTAAGAATTCCATGTCAAAACAAGTCCAAATAAAAATGCAATAATGACCACAAAAAACGCAGTCTATTATTTAAACTGTTCCCAGTGCATCCGATGTCAATTAATGACAATTAACCTATTCGATGCTGTACCAGTGTCGCATTGTATAAAGCAATTGACCCTACTGTGACCCAGCTATTATGTTATCAGCCACGGCACACGTGCAGACCTCGTACCTCTGTGCTGGAGGTCATTACTTGGCACATTGTTGTCGTACTACTCAGTGAGGTTGTTTACAGTTAAGTCGTGAGGAATTTTATGCATAAAGTTTATGTTGAATGCGTACATTGATGCCGATTGCAAGCTATCGTTATTGTACTTTTAAATAATGTTAGCAAGAGGTTAAATATTATCAAAATGAGCCAAAACATGGAATTTAATGAAGATATAATCAGCCCAGCATTTTACATACATGATGAGATTACGTCTGAGAAACACATGATGGAAGTCTTCTTGCAGACGTCGGTATGGATAACTACAATTGCCCTGCTAATGGATAAATGTACGCATGCTCAATTCCGTCTGTAGATGTTGTTATATGGCCTCCATTGTCTGCATTAAACTTTTTAAAAAATATTTTTCTCATTTCTAGTTTGAGAAGAGATTCTACCGGGAAACAGTACATGGTTACTAAAAAATAAGAGAGAAAGGGGAATATCCCTAAGTTTGTTTTTTGCAAGTGCACACCTGTTTAGATTGCCCACAATAGGGAAGTGCCGGACTTCCCCAAAAAATGCTTAAACTTACAAACTGAGGTCAGCATTGCTTGTTTATGCTTTGACCGAGATCAAAACATGTAAGATCAGGGCATTTCCCCATAGAGTTATATATGCGAAAGTGAGTGATTTGATTCAGGTTATGTTTATGACATGATGTAGTTGTAATTCTAATGATCTAATCGTACATCAGCCAAAGCACTCCAGAGTGCGGTGGGGAGGCGGTAATGTTGCAGCGTCTCCACAAGTAGTGAAGTTGAAGTTTTCACCACTCGTACACCACTCCGAACAGTGGAATCACTAACATCATTGCATTCTCTTGCCTAAGAAAGGCAGCACCCGCTCAGACCTGCCATGAATAATTACAGAGGAATTACTTGCATGTCAGGCAGCAAAAGTTACAACAAATCCGTTAAAAAGGAACTACTGTAGTAAGCAGGTTGATCCATACTAAGATCATCAACTGGTTTTCGCCCATGGGGTTAGAAGCCTGATGCAACCAGCACGAGTTCACATCTAAGGAGGAATCATGGAAGGCTTTTCGAGTTATCCTCCTCATCACCATCACCCTCATCGATTTTAAGAAAGCCTTTGACTCGATCAACAGTAAGGTCATGTTCTCGTGACGTTATCTCGGACTAAGGTATCCCAGACAGGTTGGTAAAGCATAGGCGTTCTCCTACACCAATTCCAAACGCGCTGTTATGAGGACTAGATGGAATATCTCGAGCGTTTCCTCTTCAACAGGGGTTACTAGCAGGGAGATTGTATAGCGCCCTTTTTTTCATGCGACTGCTAGATAGATTACTTGCGCCCAAAAAGGGCAACTAAGTACAGATCCGAAATTGATGACCACATCCACTGTCAGTCCAGGAGGGTTATCGCCAAAAGTCTTAACCGACCTACCTAGATTTCGCTGACGATATCGAACCCCTATCTGGAGTCTTCATAACCTAGAGCTCCAGGCCACAGTTATCAAGAACAGCAGCTAGCCACACCGCCTGAAGAATGAGCTTATATCAGTGTGCAAAAGCACAGAGTACTATAGACCTACCAACTGCAATCCCACTTCCACACTTTGCTTAAAGTTTATGGCCCCGGACGGCAATCAACATGTCGCAGACTTCAAAAATATCTTGGTTGTATGATGGATTCCAGTTCTAAAGACATTAACAGACGAAAAAAGCCCTTGCCTGGGCAGCAGTTTGGAAGTTGGAGCGCATATGGCAGCATGATCAAAGGTATACCAATCGAAATGAAATAGCTCTTCAACACAACATGTGTGAACAGTATTTTTGTATGCCGCTGCGAAACTTGGGTGCTGACAAACAATATTAGGATGAGTAGGTCAATTCTTTGCCCACTGTTGTACTAGAATCATGTGCAACGTTCAGCGCATTGATCGCTGTCCCAAAGTGCCAAAATTATCGATGCTACAGGTAACGGCGCCAGCCTCTGATAAACCGAGTAGACTGAGACAGCTACTCTTTCTTGGTCATATCTACGGATTGCCAGACGTGCGCGACCAGCGTCGAACGGCCAATAGACACGCGTTTTAGGTTATATGACCTTACTAACACACCAACACATGGCAAGCGGCCGCAAGCCAGGCCCGACAGAGAACATCATATCTCTTCCTACATCCAAGAGCTCTTGGGGACACAAACAACATGGTTGCAACCAAAGGTATCTCCAACTTGAGCCCAAACAGAAGTGACTGGATGGCAAAACTTGACGATCGCTGACCTGCGCAGTTCGAACCTGATGAGATGGATGATGATGTGATAATGTCTATTTTAGACTGGAGAACTTTGTGAAGATCAGTATATATTTGAAGATTTGAGTTAAGTATCTGCCGCAGTCAGCAGTTGCATATCAGCTATTACCGTTATGGTTAAGCTAGTTTTATCTAAACTATAGGGTAAGAATGCCCTCCACACAGTGCAGAGTTTTATTTATTTACAAGTCCATGTGAGCGAGTGCTGCCTAATATTCTATCTCTGTCGTCTTTGAAGCGAAAGTGCTGGGAAAAAATACAGTATCCAAATTCGTGGACAGATAGAAATCAGATGCCGTTTGCCGTGCCATCTCTGCCCGACCTGATTATACTGTGGAATATTAGGTCGTTGAGGGACTTATTAAATCTTGTCGTCTTGAAGGAACTCGCTGGCACAAAATTATCTTCAGATCTGAGAAGTTCCAATTGGAATATTACCGGAGGATTATAAGCGTGACTTTGCCTGCTGGTCATTTTGAAGTCTTCTGCTGTGCAGGACATACACTGTATCATCATTGAACTGCCAACGCCTTCATAGTGGACATTACTAGCGACATCTTGAGGACAATAAGTATTAAACTAATGTGCTCTAAGTGTGTATTTGATTTAGTATCGGTTTAGGAGACATACCAATCGAACCAATTACAAATCCATTAAAATCTGTTATATTCGAGAAAATTTAGATACAAATGGTGAACGAGGTCCTCATTATTTGTGTTTGCATAAGCGTATTTCTGACCTTTGACGCCTACGAGCCTACTCGCTGCATAACAATGTGATGGATTTTATCATGTATATTTGGAGAGGTCTTCCCCCGCAGCGCAGGAAAACCTCCAGTTTCAGAGGTACTGCGTCAAATAAGCCCGAAAAATAAAGAAATACCTACAGTGTACAAAACAGGATTCTGTGCGTAAATGATGGCCACACATATTATAAATGACTGGTAATCGGTAGCTGATGACTTTTCTCCGCATCCGATTCAAGCCGATTCGGCCAAAATCGGCGCCAGATTTCCGATCTGACGATCAGCAGCGGCCCATACTAATAAAACCCTTGTTGTTGTAATGCCATGCCTAAGCAATTGCTTCCTTGGCTAGCTAATAAAGCCTGTGATGCTGCCTTGCCCTCTAAGCATTAGCTTTGCCCTGGCTACGGTACAAAGGCCTTTGATGTCGCCCTTGCCTGGAAAGCTTTAGCCCTTGATTTGCCAGATTGTTTCCTTGGCTGCTACCAAGCCTTGATATGCTTGCCCTGCTGAACAATTGTTTCCCTGGATTGCTATCAAAGCTTTTGATGTGCTTGGCCCTGCCTGAGCAATTGTTTTCACCTAGTCGTTGCTAATTAAAGACCCTTTTGATAGTGCTTAGCGCCTGATCCCCTGACGACAGTGTTTACTCTCACTGTTATACAATTAGGGAAACTTCGAAGCTTTCTTCCCTAGGCTGCTATAAAACCTTATTTTGATTATATACTTCCCTTTTGAGAAATCTGTTTCCCTGCGCATGTCTATATAAAGCTGTTGGAAACATGCTTGCCCTGTTGAGCGAATTGTTCCCCTGGCTGCCCTATTATAACATTTTGATTACTTGACCCAATGAACAATCACTTCCCTCGAGTTCGCTTATAAAATTTGATGCATGACCTCTATGCCTAGCCCTGCGACAAAGCAATTTATTTTCCCATGCTGTTATAAAGCCTTGGATGCCTGCCTTCGCCATGGTGAGAACATATTGTTCATTATCCCTGGCTGCTGAACAATTGTTTCCCTGGCTGCTGTTCATGACACATTATACTATCATTATGATCAATATAACATTAATTTCTGTTGCCGTTCCTTTCTTCTCTTTGTTAACTTTTATCTCAGCCTTACCTCCATGTCAGGTGTTCCAACAGGGGATCTTGATTTCTTAACAGGGTAGATGTGCCTCCAAATTCTTGCGAGCGCACAGAGAGAATGGCCTCCCTTCCAAATCATACTCTTTCACATCTTGGTTTGGCACTGGGAGGCGCACTCTTTGGAGGCTTTGGGCGATCAGACGAATTTGATGGTTTTACACAGGGGCTGATATGCAGATGGTGTATAGAATTAAAAGTTAGATCACCAATTCAATAAACAATTTAACCTTCTAAGTAGTTCGTAGGTAATTATTCACCATGTGTTCACAAAAAGGCATTAAAACCTATCACTAAAGTATAATTACCTGTTCACCTCTAAAAAACACTCATGAAATCATGAGATGCTCAGTAAATACACAGGCTATTGAACCGCCCCAGTAACCGTGGGCATAACAGGGGGGGCAGGGGGGGGCGGGACGCCGCAAGCCCCCCCAAACAGCACCCTTTCACCCCCCTGCAAGCCCCCCCAAATGAACTGACTTTTGTACAGTATGGAGAAGGACCAAATTTGCACCTCAAAAAAAAGCCTTGGCAACCCTTCCGCCCCCATTTGCAAAGGGTCTGGTTAAACCACTGCCGTAACAGGAAAAATATCCTAAGCAAATATTTAGGCTTGGTGTTTTTAAATGATTAAATGCAAAGAAGCCTGCACTCTATCATTAATTCGCTGGTTATTCCCAGGTATTCCATATTTACTATTCAGAAAAGTGCTGCTGACTTCTCTGCCTATTCGATGAGTTGTAGATTAAGGGCTAAGAAATTAAGAATATGTACCCCTTAGTATTTTTAATTTTCGAAATTAAAATTTCCATGGAAAAATAAGCTTGCTTTAACACCTCTTTGTACACAAATGGCGCATTTATATACCTGCCCATGGTTTATCGAGATCTCGATCACTGTGGCACAGTAAAGTGTTAAAAGGGAAAGTCTGTAGAATTTCTTATTTTTTTCAACTGAAAAACTTGACAGAAAACAGAGGAAAGGAAGAAGATACATGGTTTACATTCATGAGAACTCTGATTTTGACAATTGTTTTGATTATTATTACAGCACACAGTGATTTGATAAATCCGAAAATCGAAAAAAAACAAAAAAAAAATCATCAAAATCAGATTTTGCATGTCTACTGTAACAAGTACAGGTATCCAACATACCATGCATGTACTTCCCATAAAGACCGCTTTAATTTAAAATAGAAAAATACAAAATTGGAAATTTAAGTCATAACTGTCGTTCGGACACTACACAACACATAATTGAATGGGGGCATCGTATATCTTGGAACACCGCCGTTTTATTCCTTTTCGGTCAATTCTTCAGTCTGGAAAAAGGTTAAATTATGAAATTTCTACAGGGATTATACTTAACTTTGAAGCTATATTCCTGCAAAATTTTGTAAATTTTTCAAATCAATGATATTGTCTTAGGGGATTGGTGGTGTGGTGAATTGGATGTGAGAAGGCCTTTGCTAACTTTGTACCTCTGAACTCACAGATTTGAATCTGGTGGCTTATTTTATTTTTAGGTTAACAAACAAACACAATTTTCCCCAAACGTGCAACTAGGCGGCTACCACACATCACCTCAAGAAAGATGAGGGCCGTGTGCCACATGAAAGTGCAGTACCAGGGGGAGGGCGGAAAAGAAAAGCCACATTTCAGAAGTCACCATTGGTTTAACACATAAAAGCGAAATCTGGACGAAAAATTCTGACTTTTTTTATATGTTGTCAAGGATATTTTCTTATTCCAAAACCGTTGGGAGTTGAAGAATCACTCCAAGGGAAGGGTTATTTCTGATTTTTTTTTTGTATGATAACGAATGAGGACGAGGGTCGTATGGGTCAGGGAACACCCATGACCGACCAACATCAAAGCACCAAAATTGGTTTGTGGTTGACTCAGTTATTGCTGTATTTTTTTTGACATTTTGGTGCTGCGTTGCTATTAATGATAAGGCCTTGGCCGCCACCGCATGTGTAGTACTATTGCTTACCTTATTTATAGGGTCAAATGCGGTGCTCTGCAGGGTGACCCACTTGCTTTTACATACCTGTGAATTGGAAACCAAACAGAATAAACCACATGGCATGTGGTTTAATCCAGTTAGGTTTCTGAATTCGTTAAGTGGTCAAAAGAAGTGAGTGAGTCAGCTTAATATGGGAGTTTCCGTAACTGAACCATCTGACACACTTTTGAATCGGAAGCACTTCACAGAATAAAGCATGTTTATTCTGTTAAGGTTACGAATTCATTAAGTGGTCAGAAAACAAGTGTCGTCAGTTACAGAAACTCGACCTCGGCTATACAAAAAACACCACCCAGCTGGCCTCTTACCTCTGGCTTTACCAATACAATGAACTTGTATTTGTATTAAAAGGACCTGTCTACCAATCTTAAATGTAAGAAATGTTTGCTTAATTGTTGATTGGCCCAGGACATAGAAACATTGCTTTTATTTATTAAAACTGGTCCAGAGGAGGAGGTTGGTTGTCACATAGAAGAAAGGAACAAAACTCATTTCCCAATCTTGCAAATTTAAAGGCACTATCAGTGAATTTGCTAACTCATAAAATTTTGAAAAATCATCAAAAATACGATTTTTGCATGTATGTAGTAAGTACTGGTACCCTAACATACCCTGCAAATGATATAAGGCCAGAATCAAGTTATAAGTACAAAATCGGATATTTAGTCATTAAGTGTCCGAACGGCCACTTCCTACAACACGTATGAATGGAGAGGTCATATCTTTGAACCTGCACATTTTCTCTTTTCTGTTGATTTCTTTAGTTGTTAAAAAGAATTATAAGGATTCTACAGATGTATCCAAGCTATTTCTGCAAATTAAAATATTTGTCTCATCAAGATGACACTGATAGAGTACTTTAAGTACTTTTGTCACTACAACTATGTGACATCCAGTGCAAAAATTGTATGAAAAAGGCACTGTATGTAGGAAGAAACACTATACCTCCTCCTGAAAAACTAGTCATTGCCCGTAAAGAAGTACTAAACCTATATGGATTCGCATCTTCAAGTATAATAATGACAAAATATCATCAATCATTGTTACACACCTGGGCAGCTCATTGGTCTTCTCTTTGACGTCCTTCTATTTAGCATTGCTCTTGGTACGTTTGCGGTTGTAATTGCCGTTAGCCACTCATTTTGTACGTGTTGGCTTCTGCCTGATCTCGACTTAGCCATTCTCCACAAGAGAGTGGCAGATCGAGGCTATGGAGCGGTGTTATGAAGTTACTCATTTTGTATGATTATGTGGACGCAAGTTTCTGTGCAATTTGTCTACATGCACACACATGTGAGTAAACTTTTATAGATTAGTTTCTTTAGTTTGGACTAGCGTACCAAGTATCATTTGTATGAAGCCTGCTGGCAAAACTGTTCCACACTGTATGTGTACATGCTCATCGATCGGGTATTTCACAATTGCTGCACCTTCTTACAAGAGATAAAAACTTCTTGCTGACAGATTCTTGAGTTGATTACATGTTGTAAAGACCACAAGTGGCCCTGTAACTGTGTAATGGTCAACCTGAAAGAGAAATAAGAGCAACAAAATGCAGGTTAAACCCTGCATGATAAAAATTCAGAATTCCGCACAAAACTGACAATTGTTCAAAATTGTTGGAACACTGTGTTGCAGAGTTGGTTCCCGCCCCCCCCCTAATTTTATTGTTGTGTAAGCGTGATACACTGACCTGACGTCCATCCACTGCATATCATTTCACACATCGAATTGGGAGGAGGAGGGGAGAGGGAAAGTATTGTGACAATGTGCTTCAAGCCTAATTCTTAAATTATAGCTGCCAATGCAATATAACACCGTTCAAGGATTAGTGTAGAGTAGTTGTAAAACCACAGTTTTAAACCGGTTTTGCATCTTCTTTGGATGTTCTCTCTCATCAAACCTCCCGCTCCCGCCTAAAAACATGCCAAGAATTATTGTCCAGAGTTATAAAAAAAATAAAAAACAAGAAACCCCAATCTTTCAAGCTTCGCTTCCCACTACCAGTTATATACTCGTTGTCCAAGTACCTTTAAACGATACGCATACTTTAAGCGTGAGGCACATAAATGTGCTTGCTGCGACCCCTCGACTGATAAGCCAAACATCAAGGGGGGTCGGACACGATCTGCTTAGATTGGGAAGCTGGGATTTACAAACGGTTCAATTTAGGGAATTGCTTATGTGGGGTTTTCAACGCAGTCATGGTCCCAGTGACATTACAAAATCACCTCTTAAACCATTCGTTCAAAAAGATCTTAGTTAATATCGTGATTAATTTTAAAAAAACAATCATTTGACATCATTAAAAATCCGGAGGTAGTGGATTAACATCGCTGCAAAAACAGTGCAATTCCCGTAATGGTCATTTAAGATTACTATCATGAACAGTATAGCCTTTACTTTAGTCAAGTCTTGTCCAGGGGTGTAAGAGCGCCCTCCTACCGTGTACTGTTAAGTCTTTGAATAGATTGGACACTCAGTTTACACGGATTGTGAGGCCTATTTGAATGAACAGTTGCATTGTTCCTACCCCCCAAGCCTTGAACTAAGCGGGCGCAGGGCGCAAAAATTTGCGCCCATAGATCCATTAATTGCGCCAGGGTACAACCAAAATCTAGACACCCAGGCGCACATATTTAAAAAATGCGCCCGTCACCAAAAGCTACAAACTTCATGTGCAATCCATGGTGCAATCATATTGTTGTAAACTGTTAAGTAAACGCAGTTTCTCATTTATTTTACCTTGTTTTCATAATAAATATTGCAAAGAAAACTCGTCTTTTCTGTATTTATTCAATCCCAACCCAACGCAACATCACTATCAATCAGAGATCACCTTAGCCTTGCTCGCATAAATGTGTATATCGCTTCCCTGGCCAGCTCGCAATAATGCGATTTGCCAACAGGAGCTCATGAAGCATGTTTTACATCTCATCGGGCGGGAGCTCCAATCAGCATCAGTTTTAGATCATAGTTTTATCGGTGATTGGTCAATCGTTCATTTACTAAAAATAGCTCGGGTCTTCCCCCTGTTTTGTGAATGAAAATAGCTTTAATTTCGTAAATGATCGCACGATCGGAAAACTCCCGATGATTTTTAGCAAGTCTCAGTCTAAAATGGCGGCACCCGTTGAAAACAACGGGACGGGAGTTGGGACCGCGTGATTTTTGGCAAAGAAGATTCTGATTCTGATGCAAAATTTAAGGGATTTGATGCAGATGAGATTGAGGAAGAAAGAAAAAGCTGATAGTGGGTCTGAAAATGACTTTGATATGGGAGCTGATCATGTACCAAATTGCGTACGTGCCCAGTCATGCCAGTCCAAGACCGAGCCTTGACTGGCTAGGCTAGCCTACCTGATTTTCACATGGATGTTGTATCATAACCCAACATTTGGTTAACGTTCATTTCGTGTACCTCTGTGTGCTATCTGGCCAACAAAAAATAATATAATATGATATAGATATTATAATTGTCACTTTTATTATAATACAGAGCACATGGTCAATTCTGTGATGGAAGTTTATGTTACTGTTTTAGTGTTTACCATTACTCAATTTACTGGTAATTACAAATATTGAAATTGGTAAAAAGCTGAGTAAAAAGGGTGGGGTCCGAAATTTTCAGTATAGAGGGTGTCTCAGTAAAAAGGGTAGGGGTCAAATAAAAAGGGTGGGGTCAAACCCCACTGCCCACTCTGACTATGGGTAAATTGATTGATCGATAGGTCTATGGGTCGTGTAATATTGTTTGTCACATATAACATCATTAACATGTCACTAAGCCTGACAAGGGGTTGTCATTACATCATTTACATGTTTTTGGAAAATTGCCCCTGGTTCATTAGAAATTGCCCCTGGTTCCTGTTAAAACCCCGTGAGCCAGGGGCAATTTTCAAAAATAAATTGCCCCTGGTTCCTGTCCGCTTATTTCAAGGCTTGCCCCCCCCCCCATGCCTCACCCCCTTCTGGATGTCGCGTGTGTAAGTCAAAATGGCATTTTGATAAATATAGTAGCTGTCACAAAAGAACGGCCCTCGCTTCTCAAAATGGGGCGTGTCGTGCGTAAACACAGAAGTGCGGGTCCGATTGGCTTTTCAAATTAGCCATAACAACAGCATGTTAATCGGATTGGCTGATCCATGTTCGATTTCCGAGCAAGTTGCATAAAGAGTAAAAAGGCCCCACCCATATCGCTCAGCTGAACGCGTGTGACAGCTACTATAGACTGTCAACTAGTCCCAATAGGTACCTTCAGGGCTAGAATTTTGGCGAGAATCCGAGAATTGATTCTCGCAAAGATTCTCGTAAATTGATTTGCGTGAATCAACCTTGATTCTCGCAAACTTTAGATCTTAACACAGTAGCGAATTAGAAGATTCTCGCAAAATTAATTTCTGAGAATCAAGACTGATTCTCGCACTCTGATACGAAATTCTACCCCTGACCTTATACTGGTTCTGGTTGAACCAGTATAAAGGTACCAGACACTGCCATAATAGGTGACTGTACTGTACATGAAATTCACTACTTAATTTCCTCAATTGTGCTCCTATTTAGGGTTTATATACAGACTTACGTATACCCTTGGGCTCCAATGACCTTGCAGCATAATGTGAATACTGTGTCCGCTGTTAATTAACTCTAATTGCAGAGAAATTAAGGAATTAGCAGACAAAAGATGGCCTTGTATTTTTGAAAGGAAGTTAAGGTCAAAACACTGATGCATGGTCACAACATCAGGGGGTTGACAAAAAGCGCATGGCATCTTTTGCTCCTTTCCCCCGTAAAGTGACTATGGAAAAATATTAAAGTTGACGCATATCACCCCTGGATTCAATCAAAATTCAGGGTCCCTGCAGGGTCCCAGGGTATAAAATAACCTCATTATATGGAGTTGTGATATGCTGTCATGCACGCTATTTATAATCACACCAAACGAACTGAAGTCCTGTTGTTAAGGGTAGGGCCCAGGTGAATCCGCGTTTAGAAAACCCTATTTCCACGCGCGATTTTCGGCAAATCCGCGTTTTTCCACGCACCAAAAAATCAGTATTTTCCGCGCCAAATACGCACTGAAAATGTGCCGAATCTGCGTAATTACGCACCTAAAGGGTCCTGGTAGACAACCATATCCATGCTACATAAGTGTACATAAATAAATCAATCGATCATGCTGATGAAAATATGGAAAATTGTTGCCTATAATCCGTGATCCCAGCCGATAATTCCCTACCCGACCTCTTTAAAACTACGAATAAAAGACCCCAAATATGCCGCAAGAGTGTCAATCATATCAGCACAGTGACAACTCTTTCTAAGCAATTGTTTAGCGCTTTTATGTTATTTCCCGATTGAGTATTTACTATAAAGCAACTACCTTACCCCCATTAATTAAATGGATCAATCCAAACATTTACAGTAAACAACAGTTCCATTCATATGTTAATCGGGGGGGCTGACAATTGCAAGTAAACAAAAATAAACAACGGTAATTAAGTCTGGATTATTTTATAACGAGTGCATCAATGATGCAGTAACCCATCAATTGGGATGGTTAGGGAATGCATAATTGTGGGGTCATAGGTCATGTAGGGTCATTACAGGTCAATTGACATATAGCCCATGGGTCTTGGCCAGTGGTTATCTTGAGCTATACAACTTAACTTGGAAGAATGTTTTGATATTTTGGGGTCAAAGGTCAAGTAGGGTCATTGGAGGTCAAAAGGGCATATGAGCCATAAGAGGTCATTCTGTGCATACCATACCAAAAAGAGTTCTGGACCGGTGGTTTCTTTAATAGTATTTTACTAGGCGATCCTCGGATTTGGCTATCACCTAGTGTTTTGCGATCACCTGGCTTGAATGACCCTCGGGTTTTGCGGTTCCTTTGACCTTGAATGACCCCTGATGACCTTGTTATGACCTTTAAAATTTTCATCATCAACAATCGACCCCGCCCACCAAGTTTCGCCTGGATACACCAAAGTTTACCCCATTTGACCTCCTGTGGACTTGAATGAACCCTGATGATCCTTGTTGGACCTTTAGTGATTTTTGGCATTAACAATCAACCCCCCCTCAAAGTTTGCATGTCCATAACTAATGTTTACACCATTTGACTCCTTTGACCTTGAATGACCCTATGACCTTTGATCCACTAACCAATACAAACTCGCGCTTCGTAAGGTCAAGGGGAACCCACCCACCAAGTTTCAGGAAGGGCAACTCGGTCTCCGAGAACATATATAGACGTCAGACAGCACAGACACAGGGACAGACAGACAGAGAAGTGCAGACAGGACCGCACCACCGGTATAAATATTAGATGTGCAAAGGTTTGACGTGGGGGCAAAGGTCATTAGGTCAGGGGTCATTATGTAACTGCCTATATGAGTCGTACCAGTTCTTTGAGCATGTTTGGTGGCACTGTAACTATTGCAGAAATTGTTATACTAGTGGGGAGCCCGTGCTGCACGTGGGTCTTCGCTACCTGAGTATACCCGCTAGAAGAGTATACTGGAATGTTTTCAGAATAGAAACCAAGGTATTGTATTCAACCTAATTAGCGCCCGGGTGCTTCATATCCATACGTCAAGATGGGTATGAAAGCACGGCCATAGGTTACCCAATAATGACACCTACATGACTTCTGACCCCAAAATGGGAACATCTCAAAAACGTGACCACCAAAGTGTACGGCACACCTCTACCACCATATCAAAACTCATATCCATACGTCAACGCATGGATAATTAACCCAATGACCCCTGGATGACCTTTGACACCGAAATGACCTCGAAAACGTGACCACAAAACTTGTACGGTTGAAACTCTACCACCATACCAAAACTCATATATATATGACACGTCAAAGCACGGCCAAGTAACCGATAACGACCCCTGGATGACCTTTGACCCCAAAATGACCCTGAAAAAGACAAAAAACTTGTACGATGAAATTCTACCAGACCAAAAATCATCCATACGTCAAGCAAGCAAAGTTATACAAGAATGACCCCTGGAGACCTTTGACCCCCAAAAGGACCCTCGAAAATATGACCACAAAACTTGTACGGCCCAAAACTCTACCACCATACAAAACTCATATCCATACGCAATATAGCAAGGCCAAGCTACCCGAAAATGACCCTGAATGACCTTTGACCCCAAAATGAGCCTCGAGAAAAATGTGACCTCAAAACTTGTACGGCGAAGCTCTCTTACCACCATACCAAAACTCAATCCATACGTCAAAGCACGGACAAGATACCCGATAATGGACCCCTGGAGAACCGTGACCCCAAAATGGCACTTTAGAAATGTGCCACAAAACTGGTACGGCGAAAATCTACCACAATACCAAAAAAAACTATATCCATACATCAAAGCAAGGCCAAGTACCGAATAACGACCCCTGGATGACCTTTGACCAAAATGACCCCTCAAATAATGACCACAAACCCTGTACGTCGGAGCTATAATACCACCACACCAAAATTCATGACGGCGAAACGAGAGCCGGTGTGAAAGTAATCATGTCCGGCAGTATCATAGTCCGGGCTCCATAGACGACGACGGAAATAAAGCGTGAAATTAATGTGGTGAAGTCAACTGAATCACAATTGCCCATGGATCACCATTGTTCCCGGACTGTGGCACGGAGGACTATATTCTCCGACACAACGGACAAGCACACCACAAGACCACAAAGTTGATTTTATAGTAATATAGATTTGACCATTGGGGTCAAAAGGTCACATAGGGCCACTAAAGGTAAAAAGGGGACATGGGTCACAAAGGTCATTCTGTGACATACCAGTAAGAGTCCTGACAGTGGTTCCTTTAGTTGTCAACTAGCATTTAGTTGCCAAAAGTGTTTTATTAGTAGATTACAAAATGGGGTCAACAAAGGCCATATACTATAGGGTCATTAGAGGCCACTCTAAGTATACTCAATATGAGACTTGGGTCCAGTGGTGCTTTGACTATGTGTGAGGCTAATCGGCAAATGTACACTACACAGTTAACATTCACACTTCAGATACCCACGGCAATGCTTTACAATGCTCTGTAATGCAACAAGCTGATGAACAATCATATATGAGTCTCTTTTACAGCACTACATTGACGCTTGGTTGCACCACGCTAATAAGGATAGCGAGGGTGTAATGACATACTGGTTGCAGAGAAAATTGTCGGGTATTACGGGTTTTAAAAAAATTCTCTATTAATTTTTGTATGTTTCCGGCCACTTTGAGGGAATACCTCGATCAAAAATAGTCTAGGATTATTACTGTCAAATTTCCCTGACTCTTGTGAACGATTTTTAGGAGATCCTAGTTCAAAATGAAGGAATTTCTGGCAGATGTGTTCCAACGATTTCCATAGGATGATATGCTTACCGCCATTATTTAAACATTTCCGCGTTCAACGAAGAGGATATAAAAGGTAAAAGTCGAATGTAGGCCAATCATTTAGAATGGGCACCGTCGGAACACATATCTAAACCCGTCAAAAGTAAGGCAAGCGTGTTTGTTGTATCAACTCGCAATAGAATGTATTAGGAGGCCCTATCGCAGTGTAAGGTTATTAAAAATATTCGGAAGTATGCCCACTGCTGCGCAGTGATACCTCTTTGGTTATCCTATTTAGACGGATCAAAATATTATTCTAGAACACCCAATATATTAGAGTGCCTTCAACTTTCAAAGACCACTTATAAATCCAGAACTGGCTTTCAACGTTCAAGGTGCGTAAAAACAGTCAACGAGTGGAAATCGTTTAGACTTGAAGCATAGAGGTAAGCTGAAGCTCTTCTGCAAATGACGATACCAAATTTGCTAAGGTACGCGGCTGATATTTTTGCAGTTTTGCTCACAAAGTAGGCAAAGTGGATCACTCTTCGTACTTTGCTGAAAAGTCTTGAGACTTGGTTGCAAAATACCCCGACTTATTAACATAAGTTAAGTTTGATCTCAAGTAAAACACTTCTTTTGTGTCATCTCTATATAGTCGTGGCGACCTTCATCCAGGGTGTGTTACTAAATCTACTCAGTCAAATGAAACTCGCACTTGTGTTTGACCTCAGTCCCATGTCCCTGGTAAGCCCTGTAGATATGGTAACAACGATCACCGTTTTAATTTTCGCCCGTATTACCCGCGAGCACCGGTTAACACGTGCCACACATAAACCAATAGTATTCAGTATAAGAAAGGACCAACAAGCGCGGCATCAAATGATGCCCAAAAACTTGACAAAAAGACACTAAAGTTACCTAAACTGACTCCCATCACTGAATTTAAAAAATCAAGCCCAAACCGAGATTCCCCTGGGTCTGACTCCCACTAGCAAGCTTTTCGTCACAAATGCACATAACGCCGACTAGTAGAGAAAATAGAGCCGACATTAATTAAAACACGCTGCTCTCAATCGCAATAACCCACCAATTCAATGAATGATGGTTAAAAAAAATCAATTTAAGAATAAACCAAACCAGATTTGAAATTATTAGAATCTTAACTGGTACTGCAAATTGCGATCAGATGTGTGTCATGAGCTGAAAGTCATAAAAGATCAGTATAGTTCCAAAAAACTATCTATGGAATTTCCGTTCTTGGGGAATTTCCCGATCGTTCGCAATCAGCTCAGAGGTGATCGCTCACATGCAGACAGGATTTCAGGGACCCGAGGGTCCGGTCATTGACTCTTGACTTTTCTTCGACCCGCGGAGGAAACATTAATGAGGTCATTTTACCCGCGGCTTTTAACATACAGAATCTCAAAGTCGGACGAAGTCGGGGATTTTCCTTTCCAAAACTATAAATTCGAGTAGTCGCAAGTCTGTATGTGATTCGCGGCTCTTTGCCACATTAAAGATTCAAGAAAATCAAGCTGAGTGGCGCTTTGATAGTTCCCAATACTAATTTCCATAGTCGTAAGTCATAAGTACCACCACAATACCTGACAAAGAATACTATACTAGGTGATAGCAATAACTCCTAGTGTAGATCTGCTGACTGCACAAGTACCAGGTTAAGTCTTAACATCAATTAGAGGGCCGATCAATACGATTGAAATGAATTCTGTTGTTAGTCTGCTTGAAAGCACAAGTACATCGACATTGAGAAGGGGAGATAGTATTTATTGATTTGTTTTAGGAGCATTGTGTTGTATGTAGTATGATTTGTTTGAGAGCATTGTGTTGTATGTAGTATGAAGGGCGACTCGATCCAAATACACCCTAACTCAGTACTCATCACGCGGTCAACGACAATATTATTTACATATGCAGCATTCTGAAACGGTGACTTGTAGCCCCGCCCAGGTGGTGAATCCAGTGCATAGGCCAAGGCATATATTGATTCATTAACTGCAAAACGGTGACTTAGATGCGCTGGGCATGTCAATATAGTAGCCCCGCCCATGAGTGGACTTTAGGCACAATTGTTCATTACCTGTATACAAACCCTTTGAGGGGCCTCCTTGGGTGACTTTTTGACTTGCTACTCCGTGGAAAACCAATAAATGAATGGGATTTTTAAATAAGGTGGAGGAGATTTTTTACAAGAAAATATTGTCCATATAGTGGGGTATGTCTGTATTAAGAGATACAGACGGGACCATTTACTTTTCAAATACCATTTAAATTTAAAGGGGTCTCTTTCATGTACCAATTAAAGGGTCATTCTGTCAGTACAATTAAAGGGTCATTCCTTCATGTACCAATTAAAGGTCAATCCTTCATTTACTAATTAAAGGTCATTCCTCATTTATACAATTAAAGGGTCATTCCTTCATGTACCGATTAAAGGTCATTCCTCATTTACCAATTAAAGGTCCTTCCTCATTTACAATTTTTATTTACCGGGTCATTCCTTCATTTACCAATTAAAGGGCCACTCCTATTACCAATTAAATGGTTATTCCTCATTTACCAATTAAAGGGTCATCCTCATTTACCAATTAACGGGTCATTCCTTCATTTCCCAAGTAAAGGAGCGATTCTTCATTTAATAATTAAGGGCCATTCCTTAATTACCATTAAAGGGTCATCTCATTTACCATTAAAGGGTCATTCACTCATTACCAATTCATTTATTTCCAGGTCGTTCCTCATTACAATTAAGGGTCACTCCTTTACCAATTAAAGGGCATTTCCTTCTTTACCAATAAAGGGCCATCCTTCATTTACCAATTAAAGGGTCATTCCTGCATTAACAATTCATTTATTTACAGGGTCATTCCTTCATTCCAATTAAAGGGTCACTCCTTTACCAATTAAAGGGTACATTCTTCATTTACATGAAATGGTCATTTCCTTCATTTACCAATTAAAGGTCATTCCTTCATTTACCATTAAAGGGTCATTCCTTCATTTACAATTAAAGGGTCATCCCTTCATTGCCATTAAAGGGTCATCCTTCATTACCAAGTAAAAGGTCATTACTTCATTCACCAATTAAGGGTCATTCCCTCATTAACCATTAAAGGGCCATTGTATTTCATTTCACATTATTTACCAATTAAAGGGTCATCATTACCAATTAAAGGTATTCATTTACCAATTAAGGTCATTCCTCATTACCAATTAAAGGGTCCTTACTTCATTAACCAATTAAAGGGTAATTCCTCATTACAATTAAAGGGTTCATCCTTCATTTACATATTTACCAATTAAAGGGTCATTCATTTTCCAATTAAAGGGTTAATTCATTTCCATAGTTTAAAGGGTCATTCATTTTCCCAATGAAGGGTCATTCATGTCCAATAAAGGGCATTCCATCATTTATGAATTAAAGGTCCATCATCATTTGGAATAAAGGGTCAGTCCATCACTTACAAATTAGAGGGCCATGCCATTTGTTTACTAATTAAAGGCTTAATTATAAAGAGTAAGCCTGCGGTTTAAGGACACATGCTTTGGCCTCCGTGTAAGGTCGCGGTTAAAAAAAAAACGGAAACAAAATTTTGACACTTCAATTTCACAATAACAACAATTTTGGACCCTTCATTTTTCATTTTGACTTCTTGACAATTTGGCCTCAGGTCTTTGACTCTTGGGAAAAAACATGAGTGAAATTAGCTCGTGCAGGGATATGGACCAGTAATATCTGGGCCAAATCATGGGATTCTCCCAACTGTATTGCGCATTTTATGGATGATAGGATGACACAAGAGTAGCCTACCATTAACGGATTATACACTTCAATGCATGCATTCAAGGATGAATTAAAATTTCTATCACCATCCACTGCACCTTTTCATCTAATCTTTTATGAGGTATCCAAATGGGTCCATCCCACCCTCATTCTCAGTAAAGTAAAGGAGTGGTGAGTATAAAATTAACGACCAATAACACAATTGTGTTATAATCGTGTTCATTACGTTTTTCAGTTATAGTTTAAAACATCAACCTTAAGACATACATCACAATAAATACCAAGCAAACTTTTTTTAAAAAAGTTAAAAATATTTATACCAAATCGGCTCTTCCGGAATTATCACCGGAAAGGGCCTAATATCTTGAAATAATGTTTTCAAACGGGGACACTATATATTCTACGAATAGCGCATAATCAACGCACTTCAAGTAATACAGGTTTGACAGAAAGAGCACAATCACCAAGGAATACACCGAGGGGACTGGCTCACTTAAGCAAATGCTATGGGTCAAGAGTATGACCAATTTACATCGTGCTAATACCATCTCGTCCCTCGTCCAATCAAAACCTGAATACAACAGCTCAACAGTTGTTGAAAAGCATGCATTTTATGATTAGGCAAATGAAATAACCAGTATTTAAATTAAAGAGTCATTAAAATGACCTGTTCAACCGTCATTAAAAGACCTGTTCAACCGTGACTCGATCGCTGCATGGGGTGGGATTTGTCCCTGGATTTTTCTTCCTTGCGCGTTAATTACAGATCACAAACGGGTAGCAACAATTTGCGCACCCACTTTATCTGCCTCCCCAGTTGAAATCAGCAGCCTTGACGGAATTAAAGTACAGTATCACGTGCACTTTTTTCCGGTCAAGGCTGCTAAAATTCAACTGGAGCAGATAAAGTGGCGTGCGGCAATGTGGCTACCCATCACAAACTGGGAGATTCTGCCATTCTTGTACTTGGTCGTTAAACAACAGTCAGACAAGGAGTTTAATGTTTTTTTCTGGTAGAATCCGCTGTTTTCCGCGTGAATATGGGAAATCCGCCCCGGAAGGCAAAATCAGCGCATAACATGTTATTTTCCGCAATCGCGGATTCTCCCGGGCCCTAGTTAAGGGTGGTATACTTATGCACTTGTCAATTTCAAACCCGGCCCTGGGTGTCCCGGGAATAGGGGGTATGTGCCGGGACATAGCCGGGCATGTACAAAAAATATTGCCCGTAAGCCGGGATGTTAGCTGGGACTGGCCGGGAATGTTACGGTTTAGCTGTCCCCGCCCTGCCGGACAACCATGATGATAGCTGGGACTTAAGCCGGGAGGTACAAAAAACAAAAATAAACGGGGACTTAAAGCGGTGTCACATCATATCAAACCAGGCTATCAGTGAGCAGAGTGCCGCAGGGTTCGATTTACCCGGGTGCACGCATGCACGAGTGCATGTGGATTTTTGCTTGTGCCATGTAACTTTTCTACTGGCAGCACACGTGCATGTAACTTTTCAAACACCAGACTCATACATTGTTTATCAGCCCACGTGAGTAAGAATAAAATGTGTTGTATAAAAATACCTGATGTACGAACGTGTTATTTATTCATAAAACCCGACAGTGTGATGTCTACGATTTCCTCGCAGCAGATTCAGAATCAGGCAATGGTTACCGCATGCCGCACCGTCATACCCAAACGCTATTTTGATCGGGATTCGGGGAAGGGCCCCACGTTAACGATCGTGACGTCATATAGTAGGGTGAGTTGTAATGGGAATCATTGTGGATACCCCTGCCAGGCTATATTGTGATTTTGCAGTGCCATGGTTGGTTGAGCTCTCGGATGTTGTTGTGTTTACCTGACTTTACCAAATACTAAGTTACACGAATTACGGTGTTTTGTAATGGCTCATATCCGAAGAAGGATAAACAAAAACACACATTGCTCTCCTTCTGGGGAAAATGATAATCAGGGGCAAAGCCTGCTGCAGGTGAAATTGAAAGTATTGATCACCAAGTTGACACTGTCACTGGCACGGGATGTAGCGTACAGGATCAGGATCCGGGCAACAATATTTCACCGTCTGTTGTTGTTGATGAAACTGTGGACTCTAGCGAGACTAGCGTGAATGATGAAACTCAGCCAGCGGCTTGCCCATATTCATATCCAAACACATGAAATGATGATACTACTATCACAAAGTATGGTTCTCATAAGGTATCTTTATTATACAAGTAATACATAATTATCTTTTTCTTAAATTTAAAAAATGTATGTATGATGTATGGTAACATATTTTACAGTACACTCTATTGGTTATATGATTGTGTGCCTAAAAAAATCACAGAAATGCGCATTATGCCCTGATTTGCAAAATTAATGGTGCATGTAACATTTTGCTAGTGCATGTAGGTTTTTTGGTCTACATGCACCAGTGCATGTAACTTTTTTTTGTAAATCGACCCCTGGAGTCGCCCGTCAAATCTGTAGTATATCACCATTTTATATAGCTACCATTGCAGTCCGATCTCTTCCATGTCGTGAAAGGCAAGCTATACAAGTAGCACACATGCACGTCGTCACACGGTCGAGATATCAACTAATCCGAGGATCGATATTTTCAACGTAAAATCGCCAGAAAAACATCAAAAATCAACAGGAAAATGTTTTAAAAAATTAATATCGCCTGAATCACAAGAAATTACTAGAAGTTTGTCTGATTCATTTAATTCATAAAATCACCGTACGCAGGGTTCGGAAACTTCCGGAAGAAACCTATTTCTTCCGGAAGAATGGAAGAAACTGGAAAAAAGGGGTTTCTTCCAGTTTCTTCCGGAAGAAACTGGAATTGGAAGAAACTGGAAGAAATAAAGAAATGTATTATGAACAACAAACTAAATTACACCATATTCATCTGCTTTGCACTTCACATCATCAAGGCTACTTTAGTTACTTTACAGACAATCTGGTATTTTTTTCAACATTAATTTACAAGTTTATAGCATGTTGTATACCTTGCAAATATAGTAAATATAGTAAATTTGTTCACAATTTTGTTTTGTCTTACAATAAAATCATACAGCACATTTTAACTATCACTGTTGTAATTGTAGATGCAAACAATGAAAAAGTTTTTTAAATCTGTAAGGCTAATTTGTTAATTTTAAAACACGAATTATAAAAGTATTTACCATTATTGTTCTTTTGTTTTAAATATTGTGTATAATACATATCTAACTTTGTATTGCTTAGTGGGGGAGAACCTGGGTTAGAGAGACTATAACATTTGAGAAATTGAAGATGTTCAAGTCTTTACAAGGAGTCTGCTTGGCCTTGCTGGTGTGAAAAGTGTCTCTATCAGTTTCTTCCAGTAATTTGTTATATTTAGGCATTGTGAATCAATGTGAGTAGGAGTTCAATTATGCAATTGCATGGGGTAGGTAAGGGGTCCCTGAATGGTTATTTTAAATTATTTCACTATATTTCATTCACTCTATAATATAAAACCAAAAGTGTAAGTCATTGGCTTTAAAATAGAAAATTTTTAAATGACTTTTTAGTTTCTTCCGCTTTCAGTGGAAGAAACTGGAAGAAACCTATTTCTTCCAAGTGGAAAAAACC
Source organism: Ophioderma brevispina (assembly GCA_023653785.1). NCBI lineage: Eukaryota > Metazoa > Echinodermata > Ophiuroidea > Amphilepidida > Ophiodermatidae > Ophioderma > Ophioderma brevispina. The sequence continues at coordinate 28,974 of JAMKCH010039102.1, forward strand.
GCGGAAAAAAACACGTTTTTTTCCGCCTGTGGAAGAAACTGGCGAACCCTGACCGTAGGTAGTGAAAGCTATTTGATATTTCTTGCTAAATGCCAGGAATATTGTCATTTCATTGCATAAAACACAGGCATTTTAATATGAAAATGAAAATATTGAATCGCTATGGAAACAAATGCTCATCAAATACATTCTGTTAGCTCAAAATACTTCTCGAACTGCCGCATGTTCCGATATAAATCAAAATTAAATGTAATCGCGATTTCCAAACTTGTTTTTGGCAGTGTTATATTCCCATTCAAATTTTCCATTTTATCGGGATCATTGCAAGTTTTTTGAACCGCCGCGCCATTCAGCCAAGAGTACAGCCTGTCCAGGCTCCTGCGTAATGTCAGTTCAATTTACTGCAAGGCGCGCCGAGCTGAGGTCCCCAGTCCTGGGGTCTAACATTAGGGGTGGGCAAGTTGCAACTTTTTTTTTAAGTCAGGTGGATTCTATGGCCATTTTGGCTAGTGAAAAATAATCTAGCAAGCTTTTTCACTGAAGATAAAGTTTTGGGTTGGTTCCATGGATTTTAAGTTTTGTACATAAAGTCAATGGGATTTTGAGGTTAAATTAGTTATTTGCCA
>JAMKCH010039103.1:0-13543 GCA_023653785.1 Ophioderma brevispina
AACCTTGTTCAAATGTTATCCGATTTTTACCTATGACCTTTTTCATCTTCTACACATAGCAGTTTTGAATCACAATGCACTGTTTGTGCATAGGCTATCACAACACTGGATGACAAACAATGGTATTAATGGCAGCTGATACATGTGGTTAATGAACTAATACCGTAGATCATTATTTGGAATTGACACCATTTGTTTTATTCATTACATTACATTACATTACATTACATTACATAGGGCGGTTTGAAGTCTCCTTTATTAAAAAATAAATAATATCACAAGCGACACAGTTTTGACACCCAATTTAGATTATGTAATTATGTATTTACTTGCTGTATATCCAGTCTAAATTTTATGAAATTTCGTTGCTGGCAAACTGGATTTTTTCCCCTTTGAAATGTAGTTTATATATATCCGTCTGTGGAGATTGGGCAATAGAGGGTGCTATACCATACAAATCATGACTTTTATGTGCCTATATGGAAAGATTCTCAGTAAGGATCTTTTCGTTTTTATAGGGTAGTAACTCTTGCATACCCCTACATTGTACTTAACGGTTGTCAAAATTGTGTCGCCACTGCTTAAAATTGTTAAAAAGATAACAGTGATAATTTGCATAGGGTCAAAGAGCTGATACAAAAGTATTTGTCATATCAATGAAAAACGGAAAATGATGCGAGTACATGATACCAGCTGCAAGTTAAAAGGAGTCGGTTGTCAGGAGCCATTTCATCCCTGCAATTTAACTGAAACAGCATGGCAAAGAGGTAGCAGCAAATTAATGCTACCTTGTAATTGACAGATGCACAAGTACATTACGAGTCTTAAAATTCAACATAATAAATAACTAAAACGAAGCAACACAAACAAATACATCATTCAGTAAGCAGGGAACAGGTGAAGATGAGTTAATTGGTCCCCATGGACAGTATGTTAAGGTAAGATCAGCCTCAAAGCACGACTGTCTTATGAGTGGTTCATGGTATAGAGTATCTCGCTCATTAAAAAAAAATTTGTTTTACTGCATACCTCGGCCAAGTATTTTCTTATTCAGCATTTAAATTGGTTGTGAGGAGTGGGGTTTTTCTTAGGCTTATGCAAATAAAGGTCTATACTTATATCCGGGAATGCAACTTTATACACCAATTTTTCGGGTCTGGTTGTAATTTTGGTCCAATTACAGAATTTCTCACGTACAATCCCAGAAGGTCGCATTGTATTGTGGGGAAATTTGGGTATGCGTAATCAATTTACCCATCCCATCTGCCATCAGAAACCCAGTCAACAATAATAGAATATTTTAGCAATATTATTTCAACAGAATATAGACTGTTTTTAATAGACTCACCTTGTTCAAGATGGTCTAATGCAGTCCAAAAAGCATTAGCCAGTATTATTAATCCAGCCCATGGTCCAGACAATTAACAGATGTGTTGCTCTAAGCTGCTTCTCCCTAAATCTATTGGTCACATTTTACTTTAAAATGCCCCTATGATAATGCTACTGGGTATGGTCAATAAAGGCATTTAACAATATATACTGACATGAGAGGCCTTTTGGGTTAAAACTATGGTCCCGAGTGACTACATTAGTGCTATTTTGCTGAGGGGCGCAGCCCTAAGCAAAATATCACTAATGTATAGTCACCGAGGAACCAGTTTTGAAGCCAGAGACTCGAATAGAGTCTTATATATTTGTTTTATATACTTCATTTTAATAAATTTCCATTTAACAATGAAAAAAATTACAATTTTTGCATTTTTCATTCTAAATTTCACGTCAAACAATGCATCTCTTGGTAGTAAGCATGCAATGCACTCTCGCAATGCAACGCTCTACTCGATCGCAGAATTTACGCAAATTAAGCGCTGTAAATAGTAACCTCTGAGCCGTAAATAGTACTTCTGATAAATGAACTATTTACGGGGGGGCGTGGCTTAGGGTTACTATTTACGGTTGCCGCCCGATTTCTCGGCATAGTGGAAATATTTTTAACACGTGATAGAGTTATCAACCCAAACCAATTCTTAAAATTTATTAATGAAGTTAAACTTAAACTTTGATATATAAAAAACTAATTAATAAGAGTCATCATATTCTTCAAGTGGCACTTGATAAATACAAATTGCCTTAATTGTCTTAGTATATGAGTTGGCAAAACATTGCTCATCCAAAATCTGTATTGAAGAATCAGTTCAGAAGTTAGCTGAAATACAGTTGACAAAAACGAAATTAGCATGCTTACACACAAGAGCTAGTGCCATTACAGCAGTGGAATCAAATATATATAGCTCTCCACCCAATACGGAGACTAAGTCAACCGTATTCCATACTTAACAAAGAAATCTAGGATGGTAGTTGTTTTGTTTTTACTGTTTGTTCTAATTTGACTTTGTATTTACCAATGGTCAGATACCTATGCATTTTGTCCAGGCTGTATTGACTGCAAATTATGGATGAATCAGACTGACAATTGTAGAAATGTCAAAATACAATTTGGATTACATCGATTGTGCAACTTTTTCTTCCATTTGAATAAGTAACACATAATTAGGGATGTAAGGCCAAGAAAAAAAAACAAGTTGTCTAGAAGACCACAAGCATTTTGTTTTTTAAAAATTGGTCTTTTTAGCGCATTATTTTTTTTCAGATTTTTGAGCACCTTGAAAATTTTTTTTGGCATATTTATGGATGCAGAAATATTTGAAAAAAGTGGTTAAAGATGTACTAAAAATTTGTTAAATCCCTATTTCGTTAAGTGTTTTTCTTTTTAAAAAAATGCATTTCGCATTTGCCATTTTTCTTACAATTTTCTTTGCATGAGACAAACTTATTTTTTTGCATAAAGCATATCATTGATGTTAAATAACAAAAAATAACATCAACCAAGTCTCATTAGAAAGTAAAAAAAAAATATACATTTCCGACAATTTTATTATTACCTGCACTCCTCTTGTACATTTCAAAACAAAACCTTTCTCAAAATATTTGAAAATCGGAAGAAGTTTGCGGCTATTATGACCATTTGAACAAAAAAAAAAATAGCACTGCGCCTCTCAGCAAAATCATGTAAATGTATTGTGTAAATCCTCATGGCTACTTCCAGTAATTTCATTGGAGAAGATATTTGTTATCCATGTATACATATAAACTTGAAGTTTTTAAGAGTTCGAGTCACACACAAGAGCTAGTCCAAATAGCAGTGGAAATAATTTAAATATAGGAGCTCTCACCAATACTTAGCCTAATTCAACCTTTACTTCATATCTCACAAAGAAATTTAGGATGGTATTGTTTTTTACTGTTTTCTATTTGATATACCAATGTCAGAATAACTCTGCCTTTCTCCAGTCTTGTATTGTAGCTGCAAGTATGGAAAAACTCAGAGATGACCTTTGTAGAAATGTAAAAATTACAATTTGGATTACATCGATTTGTGCCACTTTTTCTCCATGAATAAATTACACATAATTAGGGATGTAAGGCCAAGAAAAAAACAAACAAGTTGTCTCAGCAGACCACCACTTTTGTAATAAAATTGGTCTTTTAGCACATGATTTTTTTTCAGATTTTTGCTCATGAAGTTTTTTATTGCAAAATCTTCAGAAAGTGAAAAAAAGTGGTGTTAACGATGTACTTAAATTTTTTTTTAAAACCTCAAAAATTTAAAAAACTAAAAAATCTTTAAAAAAAAAAACACATTCGCATTTTTGCATTTTTCAAAATTTGTCGGAGACAAACTTTTTGTGCTTAAGCATATCATGCTTGTTAATAACCAAAAATATATCACCCACGTCCATAAAGGTTAAAAAAAAATTATACATTTACACATTTTTTTATTATCCCTGCGCCTTTACATTTCAAACCAACCTTTACTCAAAAATTTGAAAATGAATAACAAAAGTGAACTTTGAAAGTTCTGAAAGTACACGGGTAAATGAACATTCTCCTTGGTTATGAAGTTAATTAGTACATGAAAATGACAGCAAAGTTGCTGTGAAGGCAGTCATAAGGCGGTATACAGAGCAGTTGTGGGAAAAACAACCAGTATTTTAGACACAAACCAAAATGAACATTTACAAATAAATAATCAAAATAAACACTTATACAAGCTTAACATCTGTTGGAATTTAACTTCCCATAAAATGATTGCCACTAGTTTGAGTAAATAGAATATTATAAAAATATCCTTCAATGGGTGAGTGTAATCAAAGAATGTTTGATGTAACACGATTAATTTAGTCATGGGTTATAACGCTTCGAGGCATTTTTTTCAAAAATCAAAACTACAGCTTAGACTTGAGAGGCCAACATGATAATCGCATCATGCCGCCCACTGGTTATCTGGTCCTATGCTGCAGACATAAGTGAAAATCACGGTCAGTTGAATATCATGCACTTGGGAAGCGATTCAGCAGCGACTTAGTAGTGAGTAGTGATTTGTCCACTCAGCAAGCTGGTGAACGTAACCTCTGATCCAGAAAGCTAGCATTGTGGAAGTCCATGCATTGGTAATTTGAATAATCAGCACCTGGTGTATTTGAAAAACTTCATGACTTGCTTGTCATGGCACCATCATGACGGAGAAAAAATGATGACGACGGGTCTAGCAACAGTCCCAGCAGCTACTGCCATTTGCTGCCAACTATTATTATTATCCACTGTACGTCATTTTGGAAGTGGCGGGCCAATGGTAAGTCAATTGTAACATCTGTGGTTATGATGGACAAGGAACAACATTCATTGAATTACCTCCAAGAAGTACCCAAATTTCTTGAATTTGGAGAAACTGGATATCCATTTTACATAAATGGAATCCAAGCACCTTTCAGAAATGATGTAGGCACAGTCACAAATTGTATAGTTCTTACTCAGACAATGATGGTACAAAAGACAACATCCCTATGTGAATGCAAGTTAACAAAATGCCAAATTAAGGTAAAAAACATTACAGTACTGTATATCTCTCAAACACAAAGTTCTTGGAAATTGAATGAGACTGCAGTGTTTTAGATAACTTTTTAGAGTGAAACTAGTAAATGTTGATGAGTTTGAGTCAGTTTGTAAAGAAGCTCTATATTAAAACCAAAAATTATGAGAAAAAAGAACTACACGCAATTTTGTCTTCACTTGAAACGAGGAATCCCAACCCCCCTCCCCCTTCTTCTCTCCACCCACACCCACCTTCCCCCCCCCCCCTGGTTCACCAGTAATTTCTTCAAATGACAGTTGAACAACTTAAGACAAATGCACTGTAGCATGCACCAGAGTAATAACTTTGATGTCTATACCTATTTTATCGCTTTAGAAATCATCCCAATGGCCTTGTAATGCCGAAGTCTTCTATGCAAAGAACATGGAAGTTGGACTTCACATGCCATGAATGGGCACTGTGTGTCTCATGACCTTACTGCCAGTACCAATTTCAAAAATCAAACGGCAATGAGAGTTTGTCTGTTTGTGGTAATGTAATTGCTGTGAAGGCCATTTCCAAGGATTTTACAGTAACAGAAGAGCCAAGTGATAGAAAACTGGCTGCTATATCAGGGTGTCTAAAAAAATGTTTAGCATTATTAATAACAAAAATTTAAAATACATACACGAATGTACCACTATCTGTGTAATTGCAAGTTCAGTTGATTTAGTGATCCTCAGCAATTCAAACAAAATTCTGGCTACTCGTCGTGCCTAAACCTGGAAGAATGCAACAAACTCTTGACAACCGCATCATGGTAAAGAATGTGTGTTTGTTCAAAACGAGGAAATCATCCGGGCATGGTTACATGCCATTTACTTACATTACACAGAGCGTGTGTCTATCACAAATAATGATCCAGATTATAGGCATTGGCAGGAATCAGGCAGTGGGACATTTCTCAAGTAGCTAATGACCTGTTTCGTACATTCACAATGATTGTTGACCTGTTCATTACGTGGAAAAACAAGCGGTTCTCGACCACTAGGGTCGCCGCTTTCGCAATCAACATTTAACTAGACCTCCGAGACTCCTGGACTTGCAAATGACCTTGACCTGATTATCATATGAAGGTTCATGGTTGCATAGGCATGGCACAATTTGGTGCAATTGGACTTCAATTTTCAAATATGCGCAATTTGGGTTAGACCTTATTTTCTACTTGACCTCATGTAACTTTGGTACCTGGAGTGATGAGTGACATTGGATGTGCCTTGACATCATCATGTGAAGGTTCCAAGGGGCATCTATGATCTATGTTCTGTAGCAATTGGTATTCTACTTCTCTAAAGAGGGTCTATTGATGTTTTGAACCCATTTATAAAATTACTCATGATATGACCTTGGGATATGACCCGTGACCTCATATGTCCCAAGTGGCATCTATGACACAAGTTCTGTAGCAAGGACTTTCACTTCTTGATTGAGAAAATTTCTGAAACTTTAAACTTGGAAAACACAGGCCGATGGCCACACAGGCAGATGGCCACACAGGCAGATGGTCAGAAGAATTGAGTGAGCGCCGCCTGCAGTTCCTTGCCGGTGACACAAAAATGATTTTGTGTATATGACACCCTGTATACGGTCAAGAAAATATATCAGACAGATAACACAAAATACAAAACAAAATTATATAATAACTATAGTTCTATGAGGCAGACAAGATAAGAAACTTGTACAAGATCATGACAGCACGATAACGTTGTCTTGACCTTGTAGCAAGAGTTAACTGCACTAAATTCTCAACATATGGGCTAAAGTTCACAACAATGTACATTTCTTTGGATTCATTTTATCTGCACACTACAAGGATACACTTATGTCTATAAGGTTGTATGGGTTTGAAGTGATGTAAGGGTAATCTTGATAATGCTACAAGGGATATAATTTGAGATTCGGTGACTGCACTTTCATTAGGCATTGTTACATGTTTGATTCCAACGTCATTTATCTCTGGCTATTCAAGATGAATTTCCATTACAGCCCTATGGCAGAACTGGAGTTGAGTATACACCTCACTGGGTCACTGAGTTTTCATCTGGAACAGTCATGGTCAGAACATGATCAATGCATGGGTGTCCCATGACTGTCATGTGACAGCCATGGGTTGATCATGACCTGAACTTGTTATCCATGGCTATTCCAGATACCTGAGTACCCCCTCTAGAAGCACATTACTCAATTCCAATTGAACTTATTAGCCCATCCCCTAAGTACAATTATTGTGCATTTTTCCTAAAAGTGTGAAACTTGTCAATTCCTATACATATTGAGCCCCTGAAACATTTTCGAGCGAGTGCCAAAAATGTATCGCCCCCTATTGGCCTACAGCGCCCTCTATAGTTTTAACCACTTATTATCAATATTCCCTTTCAAGAGCTTATATGCCTAACTCCACATTTTTGACCAAATAAGGTTTCAATCAGGTTTAAAATGCATGGCACATATATATACTATTCATTTAGGTAATATCAATATGGCTGCCATCTAGAGTTTCAAAATGGTCGCCAAAAGAAAGCCATATTTAAGCCTAACTTGATTTAAGAATGATAAAAATGCTATTGTGAGACAACCCACATTGGTAATCGGAGGAGTTCAGAACGCAACACTGATGATATCAGCAGTAACAGATAGCATTAATCATGAATTCGATGGCGGTTGATTTCAATGCCGCCAATGAACTAAATTTGGAATTTAAGCCAAGTGAAGCATACCTTTTGAGGGATCCATGATCATTTGGTCCGCGATTGTTGACTGAATAAGGGTCCAGTAAGTGCTGCATTATATCTGGCCATTGATGTAGCTCAATTGAACATATAACCTACCACCCCTATATTTCAAAATGTGCTGGCGCCCCCCACTAAATATCCCACTAATTATCCACATTAAGCATTACTTCCGCTTATGAATGCTGAAAAAACACTAGGACGTCCCCTTGACATGCTAAAGAGTAGAAAAGAACACTGGGCTGACATTGTAGTATCCACAATTAGCAGCAATCTTGAATATCATGATGGCGACTGAAAATGGGCTGCCATTGAAACCATTTTTGCATAATCTACCTCTAACCACATTTGATCTTAGTTTTACTGACGAAACCCTATTCTAATTGTAAGAATTCAAATGACCCCCTTTGTAGGAAGCTTAGGTCGTATGCTATGCTATAAGCAGCTACTAAGTATCTTAGTATCCGGCAGTCAGTTATTTTGGCACTGTTTGGTGAATGTCATAAAGTAGAGTGCAATACAGTCCAGCTAATTCTGTATTTGCATCCATGCTCCTGAGCAACTACTTCGAACCAGCTGACTCAAGCTTTTTGCCACCTAGAGATTGTGCCCATTATGTAGTTGGTTCCACCTATCTCCAGTCCCAATTATAGGACCAATAGGACTAGGAATGGTATAAAAAATGACGCACAAGTACCCACAAAGAAGATATCCAGGACCTTTCATAAAGCTCCACTGGAAACCTGCATTACTGAAGGGATAGTTAGTACAGTTGACTCTATGGACTTCTCACAAACATGCCTCATTTTTAGACTACCATTTGGTACAGATGTAGCAATGGCAACCTTTTACTTGTTGATGTGGTATATACATGGGTCTTTTGGCAAGTTTGTTAACCAAACTTCTCAAATCATATTTTACTCAGGTGGAACCACATTTGTTTTTAATTTTACAAATTTTGCAAAATTTGGCCTAACGAGTGGGCCTCGTGCATACGGTAGAAAAATGGTATATAGCCATGATTCTGTCTTTCAGATTCTAAGAGGTACCTTTCTACCAACCAAACCTTGTGCCCATACCATACCCACAATTCAGATCATTGACTATTGGCCTAAACAAATGTTAGGTATTGGAAGCCCTGTACAAAAAGACCAGCTTAAGTTCAACGTCTATTGTGCACGTTAGCTGAAACTTTAGCTGATTTTCTTTTAAACAAAAGCTCATTTTTTTCTGGACAGTTCTAAAAGATATGCATTGCTATCCTGTGATCTTTGTACAATCTGAACAAAAGTGTTTTGGCAACACTTTTCTTACCACCGAACGGAACAATTGAAAACCTGAAATTGTGTTACAGTGCGCATAACAGTACTCAACATTGATTGGGTAGGGAAGGGATTTTAGGGATTGGCAAAAGCTTCAAGCTTTGACACCAAAAAACAATCACAAGCCACCAGTAATTTTTTTTATTTCCATTTTGATTCATAGGTGCAAAATTAAAAGGTGGGTGACCCCATGGATCACCCTTCGTCCCCCACTTACTACATCCAAATTGAGATTTGGATATAAAATCAAAGAAGTTCAATATTTTCTCATTATACCCAGTGAAATTTAAATCCAGTAATGTTTTCATTGTAATTTATAACAACACATCCCAATGTTGCCGACCAACACTTACTTCTAACACAGTCTCCGCGGCCATTTTCGTACATTACAGTCTTGAGAGTCCAGTGGTGAAACTATCGGACACAACCTGGTTAATGATAAAATCGGACATTTCGCCCAATATTAATTGTCTCGCTATGAGATTTTTAATATTGGGCTCACTGCATCTCACCCAATATTCTTGCACCTCATAGCTCGACCCATTCTTTGGGCTTAATCGATCCAATCTATTCACACATTTATGCTTTTGCTATCCAAAGGCTTTACCCGAGTTGAACCAAAATTTGAAATTTGTTTTTTTAATTAAATTCAATTTAATGATCTTTTAATGTTTTGCCTTTATTTAATTCTCTGATTACTTCCAAACTTTTTAGCAAGATGTTTACTTACTGAATTAAACGTGCTTTGCTTGGCAGAGTCCATACTATTCAGAAATATTTGTCAGGATATGGCACAAAATCTACATAAACACCTTTGTGTTATTCACAATTTACTACTAGCACAACAGTGATCAGGACATCCAACCTGGTTTGCAATTGTTTCATTGTCCCATTAAGTTTGCACTTTGCACTAATATACACTCAAACCTAGAAGAATTTCTCATCAGACCAAAGTTTAACAACCATTATAACGCAAGTGTATCGTCGTCTTGGTAGTCCAAAAAAAGAATTACTTCATATCAATACACATGGCTCATATCTTCTAATCTGTTGGATATGGTAGCTCTCATGAATAAAAAGTAGGACATCACATAATATTAAGTGCTGAATTTCTCCAACACAACTATCGTTTAACAGTACCACGTATATGTGTTCGTTATACATTTCCATTTCTGAACAGCTCGTAGCATTTCAATATGAAATTCATATAAGTTCAATAAGTCTTAACTGGATACTCAGTGGTGGCCATTGAAATCTACGATGGCAGCAATATTGACTTGATCTAAAAAACGTACTGATAAATTAAGAGTGCATAAAATCTAGTACAGGACTTTTTTTGAACCAGCGTGATTTGATCACCAACCTTCAAGGTACATTTCATAATTGGGTTAAATTCGAAATAATAGTTCATTACGGCCATTTTGGAATCAGATGCCATCTTGAAATTCGAGATTTCTGCTTTCTGTTACACCTGCAATGCCATCAATGCATTTTCTGAACTCCTCAGCATTACCAATGTTTGGATTGTCTTAAAATTAGTGTTTTTTATTCATTCTGAACTCAAATTAGGCTTAATTATAGATTTTCGTGGCGGCCATTTTGAAATCTAAGATGGCAGCCATGTTAGATTTTACCTAAATCATGCCTCTAGACATATGCATCATGTTAAATCTTACTATACCTTATTTGGTCAACAAATAGTGGAATTATGGCATTAAGCTCTTGAAGTAATATTTCATAATTGGGGAAAACTATAGAGGGCGCTGTAGCCAATAGGGAGGGGGGCGCTACATTTTGGCACTCGATCAGAAATTGTTCGGGGCCTCAATATGTATAAGCATACCAAGTTTTCATGCTTTTAGGAAAACGTGCACAATCTGCCCTATTTTTTGTTCTTGGGACTGGGCTATAGGTTGTAAAAATATCCTCTGGGATTTAGCATCCTACATTTTGGAAATACATTCTCAAATCAATGATGAATCTTATCCAACCTGCCATATCATTAATGGTAGGGGCTTGTGGAACGCCATGTCTACTTCTACTACAACACACCTTGTTGTTTGTTCATTATGTTATGCAAGAGATTTATCACAACAACCAATAAATGATGAACGGTAATTGGATCTTCAAAAACATTGCAGTTATGCGAAGTCACACAAAGACCACACTTTTCAATACACCTGTTTCCAATTGCCCATTGAATAATGCACAATGGTCTTAGCTGTTGTATATGAAGAGAAGAGGTCTGTTTGCAAACTCACATGTGGCCCTTACACACATTATGCCCTATGTAATAAATCCTCCTTTCATACTAGTTGCTTGCAATGCAGTGCATAGAAGTATGAACAGACATTTATTATATTGAATATGATGCACAACAGTAGTTGTATCTTGATCTGGATTCTTATCAAGATTTAGCATGCAGAACCTTTTCTCCAACACGTCCTTGACCATGATAATGTTTAATACTCCCAGGTTTATTCTAGAAAATAATCTTCACCTCATTACAAATGAACATTCGTTTTACCCTATAAGGGGTGGTAATATGGATCCTGTGAGACTACATACATGCCACTGTTCAAAGAAGGGCATATCATTTACTGAACCAATCAGAGCCATTGTAAGATGGTACTAAAATGCTAAGAGATTGACCATTAATATTTTGAAGTCTCTATTCTGATTGGCTACTCAAATGTCATTTAACTCAACGAATCAGCAACACTGTAAAAATGAAATGCCAGTATGCTTGGGAGTTGACCTCTTGTGTGTCAATTAACTGCAGTCATCCACCTTAAACGCTTTTATTGGCTTCTTCAAAAAATCAATGAAGTAAGGTCTCTTGATATCTTTGGGACTAAAGGGTTTTGTAAACACAACCTAAGTTTAAAATAATCAAATTCTTATCCATTCAGGCCAACTTTGAAAACGAGTAACAACAAGCTTTGCAATGTTGAGCACCAGAAGCCTGCTGAAATCCTGAACCCCAAATTCTATCACTGCCCAGAAAAAAATGGCATAACATTGCTAATAAATAGATTTATTAAACTTTGGCTTAAAACAAAAACAGGTTAACTGGTTATAGGTCCAAAGTCCAAAGTGGTAAAAGCAATTTCCTTTCTTAATTTTCTGGAGTAAAATGTATGCATTTTGAAAATTCACCCTGCGTCGCCCCCGTTATTTGAAACAACTCCATAGATTTTATTCTGAAGATTGTGGCTCTATTTTCTCTCAATCTGGTAACCAAAGCTCAAATTTAGTAAACTAGAGGAAATTATCACAGAAATCAAATTCTGCATTGACCTTTTCAGATAGACTTGTGAACCAGAGCACCCATCCTCAGTAGATTCTTTAGTTTTAATTAAAGTCTGTGGTAACTTAAAGACTGATATTTGTCCTCCAAGAACTGGCTTTGCTATCACAAACAGATGAAAGGATATCATGCTAAAACCTTTGCTCCAGGTTAGAGGTAATTAGGCAGTACACGGCCAATTTCTTCATGGTCGTTACCACACAGCTACCACCGAGAGACATGGAGACCTACCACTAGACGTACACTCGACGGCCAGGATTCTGTGTATTTTTGCCGAATAGAGGATAGGGTACACACAGCGGCTGGCTGCACTGTCGTGGAGTAGCACGTGGTTACACCGGCTCTCAGCGCGCGCGGTTTTTCATGCCCAATTTTGTTTTTTTGATATTTGCCATATATTTGCATTTTTTAGTACAAGTGCGGGATTATAGGGGTTTTGATGATGCTCGATTTGACTTTGCTTTAATGAATTTCCTAAAAACGTTCAAAAACGCTAAACGGAGCACAAGTGTATAGCGCCCTCATTTCATGAAATTTTCACCAACTTTCAAAATGGCGTCGTGGTAACCGCGGGGGAGCTACGTGGTAGCTGCGTGTCTACACGGTACTTGTCTATTCAACATCCACCTTCTCTCACCTAGGGGGCCAACTACGGGTAGCCATTGGGGTAGGTAAAGCAGGGTAGCCACATTACTGTATACCTAAGAACTGTGTACTTTGTAAGCCCTAGTTTGCAGCTCCGCTTCGCAATAGCCCAGTGTGTACTGTGCACTAGCTGCCGCGGTAGAATGGTGTAGCGCCGTATAGGCTACACGTGAGTAAGAATCCGGCCGTGTACTTTTCCTCTAACCTTTGACCTGCTATATTACCCACTCCACATAACATTGGTTTTCTGTCGGTGCAGCAGCATCTACAAAGTTTCCAACAATGACCTCAAATGACCCCTAGATGGACCTTTGACCAGGTAACTATGGAATAACTCATATAACTTTCCCTTCAAGGGTCATCATAAAGGAATGCCCTGTAAGTCTTCCAACTCAATGGTATGGTTGCACGATCATCAAACTACATCCTGATGTGACAAGTATTTTAAAACTTGACTAGATCAAAGATAATTATACTCTGTCCAGCTTGAGTACGAAGTTGGCATAATTACATTATACCCTTTGTACCTACTCTTAAATCATTGTGCTTTTGTGTAATGGAATAA
>JAMKCH010039104.1:0-18975 GCA_023653785.1 Ophioderma brevispina
CAAAAAATCGGCTCGATATAACTTTTTTTGAAAATTTGACAAAAGTTTCGCATTTATAAAATCTTTAGATTACTAAAGAAAAAAATAGGGGTCACGGTTCTACTTTTTCTGTTGTTTAAAAAAGAAACCCGTTTTTTTGTGATTCAAAATAACATTGCGACATTACGGTGTGCAAAGCGTCGTATATACTACGCACTGAAGACGCGTGTAAGTGACGCGCGTACCAAAAGGCGATCCAAAGTTTACGCAACATTTTAAACTTCGTTGACAAGTCCTATCTGCTATCTAATCAAGCCATAAGTATACAGGATTCTATTATATTTTATTCTCGTAGCCTCAAAACAACACGCGTCTGTGAGAATTTGAATTTTTAAAGTGCATAGGCCTACGGTTACACAATTAATAAAACGTTTATTTTTTAACAATCTTTTGAATTATGTTTCCTTTCTGATGAAAGTTTGATTATTTTCTTCATTTCTCTAGTCTTTGTCTTCTTATTTGTTATTTTTTATAAATAATAAAAATTTGAAAACCACTTACCCGTTTCGTAGGTTTTCATTTTGCTATGTATGCGTATATCTATCTGTTTATTCTAGTTCTTATACTTTATACTTTCTCTTTTTCAAAATTAAACGTTATACTTTATACTTTCTCTTTTTCAAAATTAAACGATAATTTCCATCTTTCTCTTACCTTAGATGGATGCCGCAAATATAATTTACTGTAAGAGGGGTCATCATTTCCTTTCAATGGGGAGGGGTGCGCATATAGGCCTATGTCAGTGATCAGATCATGATTATTTGCATGATGTCCCACAGGCAGTATATGAAGCTAACAGAAGGCACAGATGACATTGAACACTAGGCCAATATATGTAGCTTGTACAGGAGGTGTTTGGAAGAACAGAATATTGTGAAACTTAAAATTTGACAATATTGAAATATTAAGATTATGACCTCCCTATGCACGGTTACATTTTCATGATGTACTATAGGTGAGCCGCGCCGTACAGTGTAAATTAGGGGTTCATTCATAGTATTTTGGGTATGAACGCATGTTTATGCCCGAGGGCATAAACAACGTTCATACCCAAAATACTATGAATGAACCCCGTTCATGTATACCGTAATTTTTACTAACTAGTATTACTTACAAAATTAAATCATTACATATCAAATTCAGCCTGAAATTGTATGATTTTTGACCACTTTCGGCGTTCGTCACGGCAGCCATGTATAAACGTTCGTTTATACACGGTCACGTGACGCGTATTGACCAATCGCGTACGCCGATACATACGAGGTATACATGAATGAAATGTTTACAAAGTATGCACAAGCACGTTTAGATTAGGGTGGGTCTGGGTCACGTCTAAGCCTATACAGTATTACATAACAAAGGCAGCTCACTTTTGTTCTAAAGCTTTACGCGTAAATGAATGTGGCGCAAATCGTACGCTACACCTGCACAAAATTACTTAGACGCTTGCGTCTCATCCAGAAGTGCGCATGCAAAAATTGTCCGTCGGCACAAGGTCAAATTAAGCGCGTACGGGGCGCATGGACCATCCACCTTATATGGCACGCTCCATGTATCAAATCATGGCGAGTTTTCCCGCGCATGTCGAGTTTCACGCGCTGTGTATCGAGTTTTCCTCGCCATATGTCGAGTGTGCAGCGTTATATGTCGAGTTTACAGCGCTATATGTCCAGTTTGCCCTCTATACATCGAGTTTTGCTCTCTATATGGTGAGTTTGACATAAATCATGTCCAGTTTCAAAATCTCGACATGATTTTTTCTCAACATGAGGAAAATTCGATTTTTTGGTGTATGTGTAAAAAAAATCATGTTGAGAAAAAATCATGTCGAGTTTGCTCATGTTGAGAAAAAATCATGTCCAGTTTGCACATGTTCAAAAAAATCATGTCCATTTTTTTAAAACTCGGCAGGATTTATTCTGGACATGATTTATTCTGGACATGATTTATGAAACTCGGCACATAGAGTTCAAACTGGATAGGCAGCGCTGTAAACTCGACATATAGCGGGGTAAACTCGATATACAGCGCATGAAACTCGCCATGATTTGATACGTGGAGCGTGCCATAACCTTATGCTACAAGAACTGGGCGAGAACGTTATGCACCATTGCTGTTGTCAACTGGACAGTGCAATGGGCCGTGCACTTGACGGAAACACACAGTAAAACACTTCTTAAACTAGCCCCGTACCTAGTTTAAATTTCGATGCATTTTGGCGGGAGTTAAAATTGAGTTTAACTTTAAAATCCTTTCTGGAATTGCGTTTACTTAAGCGATACGTTTATCTCACATATAAACGTTCGTTTAGCTTAAAATCGCGTTAACACCTTTTTGGAATACGGGCCAAAGTGTTTAATTGCTAAACATTAACCCTCTAAACACCACCTTGCCTTCACTTTCTAAACAATGTTTATAGAGTGTAGACCAAATTTGGTAAAAGTATTTCGCATAAAAAAATGGTGAAAACACAATATGCGTGTTGCATGACAAAAGTCGGGTGTGTTTGCATTTCGGAAAAATAGGCCCAAAATGGAAAACCATGAAAACAGTGGCGGAAATTCCCTTCAAAGTGCAGATGACAAGTTGCTAAGGCCAAATTTCGGAAGTGTAGGAGTTCATAGTTATCTTTAAAGGCGGTCTATGTTTGCAAATTGAGTTATGGGATTCAGCTTTTATTTTGCTTTTTGTTTGAGATAGACATTCCGTTCATTTGTATGTAGAAAGTACCCACCTTGTGATTAGGTGGATGGTTACCCCCACTTTTGCGGCCGGCGATGTGGTACCCATGCGGGTGGGTACTCCATGGCTACTTAACAGGTACTTCAAAGGTACTCCCATGAAGAAATTGGTTGTGTAGGTACACACGCAGTAGCTTAACCACTAGTCACCCCATGCGGGAGTACCTGCGTGGGTACTCCCATGCAAACGAGCTTTGAGCTTTGTGTGTTTATTTTAGTAATTTTATCCATTATTTAACATTTTGGTCACATATTTTATACGTTTTGACACAAAATGTCATATATAAGGGTTTTTGGTGATGCTTAACTCAAATATAGATGTTGCTAAGCTTGAAAGTCAGAAAGTAGTAAATAACAATGGAATGTTTGGCGCCCTCTATGGTCCAAAGTGCTGCCTACTAGGTAGCCGGTAGGGGAGTACCTGTGAAGGTACTCCCGTGGAGTAGCTGCAGTGGTACTCCACTACTGGTGGCTTACATGGGTACCAGTCAGTCACCTAGCAGGCAACTGCAGAGTACTCTAATGGATGGGTACTGCTAAGTAAACATAGCTTCTATCCATCCAGTGACATGTGTACTTCGCATGTACTTAGTTTTAGGTACTGCATCCATAGTGCGTCAAGGGGGTACCCTCGGAGTAGAGCTAAGAGTACACATGGAGTAGCCTAAGCTCTGGGTTACACCGTGAGTAGGAATCTTGCTGTGTAGGTGGATGATTACCCCCACTTTTGCGGCCGGCGATGTGGTACCCATGCGGGTGGGTACTCCGTGGCTACTTAACAGCTACTTCACAGGTACTCCCGTGAAGAAATTGGTTGTGTAGATTTGTTTATTGACCTGCAAGGTCAATAAACAAATCTATTCAAACGTCATATATTGTGCGCGAAAAGTAGGTTTTTTTAGTGATAACTCAAGGAAACTTATGCTCCTTACACTACTTGGGTGAATTAGGCCAAGAGAGAAAAAAAAGTTTGTCTCAGAAAACATCGTGCGCATTTGTTAATATTGGTTCCCTTTAGGCGACGAAAAAAGAAACGCCTGTTTACGGGCGGGCGGACCTTTCATGTAGGGTCGGTCGTTCGGTCGAATTTGTTGCCTTTTTTTTTTTTTTCTTTCTGGAGCTCAAAATTTGGCCTAAAATAGCCGCAAAAATCGGAAAAATCAGAGGAAAAAATGACCACTTTTTACAACAATTTCCTAAAAAATGGCCAAAATTGATAAATTTGGGCTAAAACAGGCCCTGTTTCCATGTTTTTGGAAAAACTAAAAAAAAAAAAATCTCAAAACTGAAATCAGGGTCGGTCGGCCCGTAAAACGGTTTTTTATTTTCGTCGCCTTACGCATTATTTTTAAAGTTTTGTCTCGCTTGAAAGATACTTTATTTTAGAAAAAAAATGAAAATTCGGCCGCATTTGCAGTTTCTTCGCGTTGGGGGGTGGGGACTTCCGTCTTGCAGAATACACAAAATGTTCAAATTCAGAAGAATAGCCAATGGTGAGTGCTCTTCACCTACTGCCTATTCAATAAAGACACGTTTTCTGACTATTTTTTAATGTAGCATAGAACTGATGAGCACTGGGATATTTCTTCAGACTTCATTGTTAAATGTTTATTAATAATATCGGCCATGGTACATTATACAATGTTGGCCCTTTTTTAAATATTCGTTGCTCCAGACATGGGGATACTTACTTCCTTCACAAATTTAAAACAATATTTTAAACCAGGAAAAGCTTTGTCCCAACATGAAAGGGTGCACATTATTTAGAAAAAATGAAAAATGTCAACTTATTTATTCTAGAATATCAGTGACCAATGGATAGACACAACCTCAACAGCTCAAGCGACCATGGGGGCTAATGATACTCTATCGGCCCGGAACACCTTCACTTCTTTTTACTCTGTCCCAGTGTTATGGGTGCATGCAGTTTGAACAGATTTCGAATTATGTCCTTGCTGCATTCGCGCGAGTTTCCTTTCCTCTTCTCGAAAAGACATCTTCGATTCACTGTGGGTTTCATTATTTGACCATATGATTATAATTTTTTTCGAAAAGCAAATGTACAGGGACAAATGCATGAAAGAAAAGCCCATGGCAAGGCTGACCTAATTTGTGCATAACCTACATCCGCAAGTTATTGTCTTTAAAACCATGAAAATCCTATTTCTATTCAATTTACCAAAAAGCAATGTATTCAGCGACCCTGCATTTTTAAAAATCATGAGCGAGGCGAGTACGTTGGCCCTTTAAGTTATGAACAGATTACTAGAGCTCAATACGGGAAGTCCATAACACCTGATATAGCTTAAAATCTTTTCAACGGTGGGGGAAGTAACAATGGACATGCATACCCTGGAGAAAAGATCTGAGTGTTTTTTAGTTGATTGTTGAATATCATTAGGCTTCTATTTTGTCGCTTGAGTTTACGTGTCATATTGGTCCTGACATTCTGGAAGTAAATTGAGTTGACATTTTATGTCAGTTCTAAGTATGTGCACTCTTTTCATTAGGGATACAGCTTTCCTGGTTTACATAAGATTTTTAAAATTTTAGTGAGGGAAGTATGATCCCCATCGCTGTAGCACGAAAGATCAAATCGCGACCCGTATCATGGCCTAATAAGCCTTACATGACTAGACCTTTTTAAGGCATGCGACTACACCCCCGACTTTAACAATACTGAATACATGTGAGTCATTGCAGTATAATCAAATCAGTGGCGGCGGCCAGCACCTCTTTTTCTGGGGGAAACGGAGGTAAAAAGTAAATTTTTAGAGGCAAAAGTGAAATTCTGGGTAAACATATAAATGTTAGATTTTAACAAATTTCGGCCCTAAATCGCCGATTTGGTTTGCCCAAATGTGGTGCTTTTGAACCCCAAATCGCTGATGGTTTGTTGATTGATCCTCAAATCCGCGCCCGAGTGATCCGTCAAAATTTGGGGCCCAAGCCCTCCCTCCCCCCCCGCGCACCACTGATCAAAATTTGTCGCAACATGCAGCTAATTAAAAATGGTAGTATAAATTCTCAATCAAGGTCCTTTGTCGACTCTGACGTCAGGTTACAATCACTTTGTTTGCACTCGATTTGCCTATTGTTCCCATTGTTCCCGGACTATAATTACTTCTTCACCGGCCCTGGTTGGTAGAAATCTAAGGCACCTTTTCACCTCATGCTGCAGCACTATTATTCTCCAGGTATACAAAGATGTATTTATTATCTTTTTTCTGGGATGACCAGCGCACGATAGTGTTGAGAAAAAAAAACGTGCGCTTGGGCCTGATTTTTTTGGATTGGAGTTTTTGATATAGATGGTATTCGTTTTTGAAAACTCTACACCATTTTTATTGTGTTCAAACATTTGCATTTTGTTAATGGAAATGTCTTGTAATACAGATTTTGACCATTTTCAGAGTCTTGGTCAGTCCCACCCCGTCAACCTTCTCCAATGACATCTGGAAAACCATGAAAATTACAAATTCCTGGCATACAGGGTAAGTTTAGTCTATCTTTTAATGAATCAAATCCTGAAAATTTATTTATAATTGTAATTTTAACACAGATAAATTGATTTTTTTTTTATTTACGCACTTCAAAAAAAAATGGTCTTCCATGAGACACTGATATTATATTGTACATATTAGGCCATAAAAAAACAATTTCCTCAGAGCCGCGCGCATTTGTTTAAATTGTTTTTGACCGCATATTTTTTTAGGTGTTTACTCACTTTAATTTTTTTTGTAAAAAATTCAAGAAAAGAATGAATTTCTTCCGAGACAACTTGCTTTCTTTTGCCTTATGAAATGCATTAACATTAACCAGATTAATAATCCATCTCACTCGAAATCAAATTACATCTAAGCATAATTGATCTGCTTCGATATTGATTTTATTAGTAATCAGTTGATTTTCCTTCACGAGGATGCCTCATGTAGAGTTTTAAACAATTGCCCAATGTACATAGCATGTCACAGGCATGTACTACTCCGTAGGAATTTTCATTGTTTCACATGCTATTTGATTTGTTTTGCTAGTTGGTTTTATATGCCCAGATTTCAGAAAATGACGTGGACCAAATTTTTAAGACGAACCGCTTTTGCTTTTGTCGCAAGGGGAAGGTTTATGTACAGAGGTAATTGAAACATCAAAGTGATATACCGACATGGATGTCAAATATACATCAATGATACGTCTTGTATGAATGGATTAAATAAGGTATGTTTGTCAGTTGTCTGGGTTCTGCCTGATAGTTAAAGTTCCAGGATATAAAGGTCAAGGTCTTCTGGGTAATTGATCAGATGTTGAAAGTGGATCAAACGGTCCCTCTTGTCATACTGGAAGCAATCCGATTGTTGATGGCATCGTTTGCAATATCGAGCGCGCGTGTTGTGCGCCCATACACCATGTATAGACCCTTGGCACATTTACATTTATTAGCCAAACCAATGCCACGTGTAAATGGCAAGCCATAAAGGCCATAACGTAATTGCCACAACGCTTTGCGAGAAAGGAGCACCGCGTTGCGACATTCGCACCGCGTTTGCGATGTCGGCCAATCAAAATCATGAAATTTCTGTGACTTTTCAAAAAATAGACCCACACGCGTTGCTATACTTTGCAACGCGTTTTGCAACCTTCACAACGCTGCGAGCGCACAACGCGTTGGCGAGCTTGACAACGCGTTGCTAGCTTCACACGCGTTTGCTAGGTCCAGCAAGCCATAAGGGTCCCTCACGTTTGCCGTCAACGCGTGTGAGAAAGTCCACAACTCGTTGCGACATTTCGCAACGCGTTGTAACATTTTGGCAACGCGTTCGACATTTCAGCAACGCGTTTGCGGAACATTTCGTCAACGCGTTGCGTGTCGGCCGATCAAATACAAGAATTTCTGTGACGTATTCAAAATATATAAATCTCAACGCGTTGCGAACCTTCACGACGCGTTGCAAACCTTCACGACGCGTTTTGCGGGCAATACTTTTGACCCTTATTGCATTCACAACGCTGTTGTGAAGTTACAACGGTTTGTGAAGCTCGCAACGCGTCGTGAAGGCAATCGCGTTGTGAATAGCCATACGGGTCATAACATATTGTCCGCAACGCTTTGTGGATCTATTTTTTTGAAATACGTCACGACATGCATGATTTTGATTGTCCGACCCGCAACGCGTTTGCCAAAATGTCGCAACGCGTTAATGCTACTTTCTCACAACGTGTTGCGGCAATACGTATGACCGGCTTATGGCTTGTGAACCTTCGCAACGCGTTATAAAGCTCGCCACGCGTTGTGAAAGTCGCAACGCTTTGTGAATGACTTGCAACGCGTTGTGATTTCCACACGCGTTGCTAGTTTACTCTTCCAACGCGGTGTGGGTTAATTTTTTGAAATACTTCACAGAAATTCGTCATTTTAATTGGCCGACGCCGCAACGCGTTTGCTACTTTCTCGCAACGCGATGCCGACATGTCGCAACGCGTTGCCGAATGTCGCAACGCTTTGCAGCAATACGTTTATGGCCTTTATGGCTTGCCATACACGGCCATCTGAGCATCTGGTACATGAACCCCAGAATGACCTTGGAACCAACTGGCTATACCGCTTTAAAAAGCAAGATTAGCCTTCTTTGAAGACGAACCAATTCTCATAATTTTATATTTTAGCATAGTTGCATTTTGGCATGGCTAGTAAACTATACTGTGATGAAAAGCTAAACCCTTTGTGTTGCATAAGAAGGCCATTTGTAATTAGAAACAATTCATATCGGATCGCGATAATATTCAACAAGCCGCCAAAAACGACATTCCATAAGAATCATCCGTGTCAATTAGTAGGATCATTTCCGTGAAGAATTATGTTGGGCAGAAGAAATATCACTTTTCCAGGCTACCGTTGATTAGGATACGGGCTCCCCGAATCTAATTACAAATCCCCTTCTTTTAATAATGGATGCACACGTTGAGCTTACTTCACGGGTAGTTTATTAGCCAATTTGCCACAGAACGGTGCATAGCCTATATTCCACAAATTTGAAATGCGGAATGCTCTCCACAATGGCTATTATTTGCTTGAACTAACGCTGCAACAAATGAAAACATATAGTTTTAAACCTTAAAAAAACACTTTAGGGTAAATTTAAGCCAAGTGACTCGATTTCAAATTCCTCTGTACTAACGCCCCATGAGGAAGGGTGAAGGCAGTCTGATAATTTTGATCTCGTCGACGCGTCATTTTCTGAAAACTGGTCCCTATTCCAACACAGCACTAAAGGTTCAATTTTAGCACTAAATTCCTATATACCGGAATGGTTTCCCCGCCCCGACAATTCACTCCAGACTGCATATATTTTATTATCCACCCTGTGAACTCTTAGGTCTAAAAGATGTTTGTTTGTACGTTGGTTTGTAATGTTTACAGAGTACTCTATGACTTCAATGCTCTCCACAGCAAAGTGGATTGAAATATTGGTGCGAACTTTACAGATGGGGTTTGGGGTGAGGTCAATCTATCAAAAGGAAATTTTACACTGAAATGGGATCACCCCCTTTACTTGGTACATTATTTTTGTTCACCCTAGACATGTGATTACAGCATGTGTGCATTTGCTATCAAAACTACACTTCATTTGCCCGCGTTATATATACTAACTTATGGCTGTTTGTTTTGTTTGTAATTTCCACGACTCTTTAAAGCCACGATCAGCCGATTTCTTCAAAATGTAAACACATAGCGCCACCTAGTTTGGTATGTCATTTTTTTTCACTGTTGTATTGTAAAAAGTTATCTTGTAAAGGCCGTGGCACGCCGTATGTTCAAGAAAATGGCTGAGTTTTTTTTTGGTCATTTGTTTACTAATCGACAGTCGGATCGACCGAAAGTTGAATAGCTATCAACAAACAAAAAAACCCCGCCATAATTAGCATCTTCCAAGACCGCTTCAAATGATGTGTCAATGTTTTTTTTCACAAAGAAGAGTAAGGTAAGGTGTTGATATGCCTAACACTAGCAACTTAGACACAACATGGGGCATTTTGAGTTTTGTAAAAAAATGATCCTGATAGTGCTTGTTTTCTGATTGCGACTTTCGGGTTTGTTCCATCTTGTCTACTTTTGGCAGACAAGCATTGTGTTCTTTAAAGGAGGCCCTATGAACAACAAACCAACCAACCAATCGCAATTTCCCCTATAGGCCCCAATTTTCAGATTATTCTTACATAATGTACTCAAGCAAACTGCCCTGTTCAAAAATTGAGATTGAGATAGTTTTGTTCAACTTCATTCTTTTTCACACGCCTGATATGTCATTTAGGAGGAGCATCCATCGCCTTCAATATCCATGAGGCTTGACCTGTTTCCCTCCCCTACTTTTTAAGCAAGCTTTACGATACTCAAACTCTTCCTTATTTAAAAATAATAATAATGAGACTTATAGAAGGCGCCTTTTTCAAAGTAGGCCAAAGCTCTGAGCCTAGAGCTTCTCATAATTTGCACCGTTTTTGATCCAAATCGGAGTAACTTTATAATTCGACCCCTGTACACAGGAAAATGAGGCGTTGTTTATTGATTTTTCTGTTTTTAGCCTATACTCCAGAAGTACAACTATACCTTTTTGGATCCTTTATATGGTTAGGCAAATAACCCGAGCTGGTATACTTTTCAACATGATTGGATCATTTAAAAATTTTGACCCCTGTAAATCCTGTTCTAGACCACTTCCTTAAAGGAAATATGTCATGATTCTGAATATTTGGAAAATTTGGGTATTGATGGAAAGCCTTAAGAACGAATACATAATAAATCAAATAAGTTGAAAATTGTCGCACATTTGGTGATATTTTCCCTTTTTTTGAACTTTCCGCCCAATAGCTTACTGGAAAACGATTCCGACAATCCACATTCCGCATGCAAATGGTGACGTAAAATTGATGACCATCCACAAAAAAAAAAAAAAAAAAAAAAACAAAAAAAAAAAAAAAAAAAAAAAAAAAAAAAAAAAAAAAAAAAATAACTTAGTTGTTGTGACCATCATATCGCGTGTTTGCCACCTTCCTATCACTGGATCGATTGTTTTTATATCATAATTAAAACACAACGAAATGAAACAAAATATGTCATTCTGTAACTTATTTTCAATTTTATTATTACTTCTTATCCATCAATATTACAGTGTAGCAATAACATTCGAGTCAACACGATTTTTTGGTCATCACTTTGACGTCACGAGGAGAGCACAATTGGGGGCGCTTTTGATCAATGACGCCGTGGCGAAATATCCGCCCGTTTTCTTCGAATGTGTCAAAAAAGCAAAAATTAAATGCCTCTATTTTGTTTTTTACATCAAATTTGTATATTTTTTGCGGGATTCGGTGATGTATTAACATATTTTAATGAAAGTCAAACTGAGCTTGACAAATCTTTACATATTTCCTTTACGAAATCGCGTTTCCATGGTTCACTGCAGGCCTGTCTACTGCATATTACACACAAACCTTTTGTACTCGAGAATGGTTTTACAATCTTCTAGCTCCCACGCTCTAAGTATATCTGCACCGAAGAATATTTAATTAGTAAGCCTACTTAGATTATCTGCAACATTTCGAGTGAACCCTGCTTTCAGTGGCGTAACAGGGCGGGGGGCAGGTTGCCCCCCACCCCTGACGACTTTGGCCGGGAAAAAGTTTTCAAAATCTGCTTAAATCAGCCGTTTTTTAGCCTCTACCGGGGAAATTGGGCCTTTGCCCCCCCCCCCTGAGAGGGAAAATTTCCCAAGATTGGGAATTTGCCCCTCAGAGCGGGCAGGCCCGTTACGCCACTGCCTGCTTTATGTCGACTAATCAGCCACAAAAAGCCAATATGGCAGTGATGTTTATACACGATGCCTACGATTACCGAAAGACACTACTTTTAGCCGTATTGAAAAGAATCAAAATTGGTCCTATTTCTCAATTTGCAAGATGTCACATCACTTTCATGACCATTCATGACATGCAACCAATTATGTTCTTTTCCTTAGCGGTTGAGATTTCTATCTCTAAACACTGAAAATACACAAATTACCACGATATTTCCCTTATGCATTTCGTGGTATGGGGCGGCACCTTCCATATGTTTGCATACAACCATCAGTGGGTGGTTGTGGTATTTTGTGGCATTTAGGGTTTATAGATGGAGTCTAGCTGTTCTTCTAGGGACAACAATGACATTTTGCTGTGGACAAATGGAAAGTATCAAGTGCAATTAGGTGGGCTGCTAATTTGAGATATGGCACTATGTTTTGTACGCCGTCTGTTTTGACAGCGTTTGTAATACCATATTTAAAACGAATAATCCCCCAATGCTACTTAGGCATAACATTCGCCTTCTTCACTACGAAAAAGACGGTTTTCCAGTACACTTTACTCCTTGCTCGCTGACGCCTCCTTGTGTTTTTCTAGAAGCGTTTCGGAGTCCGTCTTCTTGCGCTTGGCTGCGTGGAGATTTGGTCGTCTCGCGGCGGCCTTCTTGGTCGCTTTCGGCCTTTGCAATGGAGACTTTCGCTTGCGCTTCGGTTTTAAGGGGGGGGGGGCGGCTTTCTTTATGGCGTTTTTCCTCTTCTTGCTACTTTGAGATTTCATTGGTGTTTTTCCTCTGGAATAGAGAGACCGTGCTCTGCGCACGCTGCGGCGTGACTCATGAGCTTGGACTGGATTTCTTGGGCTCGGCGGTGCTCCCGACGACAACGAACGGCGATGCGCCTTCAGCTGTAGAATTCCATAGAATATAAAAAGAAAAGGCATGATTATGAAACGGGTAATTCCGCGAAAATGACCCAATAGATTTTTAAAAAATGAAAAAAAAATATTTCATGAATTTTTGGCACTTTTATCTTTGTATTTTTGTTATGTATTTGTAGGACAAATACCGGGAAAGAAATCGGCCAACGCCACCTCTCATCTCTCAGAGGGTTTACAAATATTTGCCGAAACAATGGGTATTAACATGTCTAAGTATTAAAATCCATGTAAATTTAAATTATTATTCATCTCATAAAACCTTTTTAAAAGGTTAAAACAACTTCTTATATTCTGCGTAATTAAGGTGTTTAATTAAATGATTTGAGGCCGCTCTCCTCTTTAATCTATCACAGTACATGTTGGTAATGTTAGTTAGTTAAACCAAAGTTTTTTAAATCCAGTTTTGTCCCCGCTAACGGAGGTGGCGAGGATTTATTGGAGCAAAAGATAATTGACCGGATGCCCTTCCTGACGTCAATTCAGTCTTCTGCGGTGGGCCTTTGGGCTAGGTCCACCGGTAATGTTTTTTATTTATCCGTAGGTAATAGGCCGCAATTAAAGGCTGACTCAGATATTTCCCGGGGAGGGGCGCCTCAATGTTAAAACAAAAATTGTGTTTGGATATACATAATGCCTGTCAACACTGATTAGAAAAATTAATCAAGGTGTTTAAAATTTTAAACACACCACTGTTTACCCTGGTCATCGCTCAACCTTGTTAAAAATTAAGCAAATGGTTTAAATATTAAACAACTTGTTAAAATGTTCAAGCATCACGTGATTTGTTTTCCTTCCTCTTTCTCCCTTCTAAATTTTTTAAACAAGTGTTGTTTAATTTTGACCTTTTAAAAACAAGTTGAGAGCTGACAGGGTAAACCGGCAGTTGGGTAAAAAGATTGCGAGTGTTAAAAAATTGTTAAAAACGGATACAGCCTTGTTTAAAAACGTAAACATAACAGTACTTTAAAAACACTCTTTTTAAACCAGCAATTTTAAACAGTGTTCTACAGTGTATAATAATCACTGTGTGAAATTATTAAGCTCAAATCGAAGTCGTTCATATAGGAAAATCGCAACTCTGTTTAAAAAAATTCCGGATCCGAGAATTTTGTTATAACTCGGTATCTATGGGGACCACTGTAAAACTGTACATAAATGTACGCATGAAACGAAAAATCGATTATCTCTAAACTTTGGAATTGGGAATTTAGGTGAGTATCTTAAGTTAGTTGAACTATTTAAAACTCACAAAAATATATATTCGAAATCGACCTCGGCCTTAATGGACAGAATAAGGAACTTTTTTTTTAAATTCAATCAAACCAGTATAACACCTTGACCTTTAAAAGGGCCCTATAGGTACACACCACTAAGCTCACTTATTACAAATGTATGTACAATAGGCTTTGATACCGGTCTTGCCCTTGCTATCACCCCCCTAAACTCTTTTACACTCCGCTTCCGTCTTCTCTCCTCTCACCCTCTAACTAAACTCTCCCCTCTATTCCGCAGTTCTACACTACTTCTCTCGCCGCCCCCCACCGCTTCCCTACCTCCCTTATCTGCTTCCCCCCTCCCTGCTCGCAATTTGATACCCACCCCCTCTAAGTGCGTGTTTTGGAAAATGGCACTTGCAGCATGTTTCTTTCACATTTAAAACTCTCACAGAGGGAAAACAAACATCACCCCAAAGTACAAGCAAACTAAAATCACCAAACGAACCAAATTTTGAACATAAATGATGACCAGAACATATTAGTTCGAATCACCAAACTCGACCGACGTCAGACGCAACCCAAGATTCTCTATAGTCGCCAAAACGTGTTAATTTGCAATCGATGTGAAATTGATGACCGCGGAGATCGGAGTAAAATGCATACACATTCAGGTCCAAATGCCACTTAGTTTGAGAAAAAATCCGGTCTACATGTCAATCATGAAATTTCATAACTTTAGAATATAACTAGTGCATTTTCAGACATTTTAAAGCACTTTCCAGATGCAAGCAAGAAAGTTAGTCCACCACAAGATTTTTGATCCCTTACGGCAGCCAGGTAGTAGTGTATAACCTCGATGGAGTGAATGAGATAAAACTGTCGCCCATTCATGATAACAGTGATAAACAAACTAAAACTTCCTTTAAAGGCTGACTTTTTTATAGTCAACTGGAACTAAAGATAGTCCCTCCAAACGATCAATTCCAGAGTTTGAGATGAATCGGGTTTCCGCTTGAGTGCAGCAAAACATTGGTGAGGGTATAGCTTGGCAGTATCATAGGCTACTGTATACACAAAAAAATCCGGATCCGGGAAAAGTTTGTAATTTCTATAACGAAGAGCATCATTTGAGCTTAAGCATTGAACACACTATTTGAATGGGAAAAGCAGTATGTATATGCAAAAAACACGATTTGTTAGAAAATTGAGGGTGCCTTTTGGGAAATCTTGAGTCAGCCTTTAGGAAAAAGAAACCGACAAGCAAAGAGAAATTTCAATGAAAAAGGCATGATTGTGTTTTGCAGGTCTATTCAACAGTAAACGCGTTATTACCACTGGGGGTCAGAGTGAAAAAATAATGGTCTTAGGTGACAATGGACAAACTCTCTGTCGCCAGAGTGTCACTGGGATCTTTGCGTGACACTGGCCAACTAATTGATTGGGAGCGCAACACGAGTCCAATGAGAACTAACGCCGACGTTTTGTTTTTTTTGCAAAAACCATCATAAAAGTTAAAAGATATTCCGACAATTTAAGATCCCCTAGAGAAAAGTATATCAAGTATGCTTTTCTACTTGTTGCAAATGTTGTCAAGAACATGGAGGGCGCACTTGAATTTATTGGCATAGAATGTGTTATTATTGCGCTTTGATGCATGTAATTTAATTGAGCATACACGCATGTGTGTATAGTTTGTTTTTGTTTGTTTTGTTTTTTGTTTTTGCTCTTTATGTGCTTTGCTTAGCTTGCTTGCGTAAGTGTGTTTGTGGTGTGTGTTGTTCTTTTGATGTTTGGTTTTTGTTTCTTCAGAGAATTTTGTTCCTCGGACAAAATTGGGTCGGTGACAACTACAAAAAATAATTTTGTTAGTAATGATCGTGTGCAAACGTTAGTTCTCTTAATCTAGGACTTTCTCATCTTTATAGGCCAGTTAAATGGTGGCGTTTGGGGCTAAAAACCTCCTAAAAACGTTTCACCCATGTCTATTCTACACGAACCGATTAATAATAGTGTGTGAATTTGGAACCGGGGGCACTCCGGTATGATGATTAGCCATTAAACGTTCTAAAAAGTTTTTTAATGTGTTGGTATAGGAAATACAAAACTTTAAATAGTTTGTATTCCAAAAATGTATATTTGGCAAAAGGGTGAATTTCAATTTGGATAGTAAAATCATCTCAGAAGACTTATAACTTAAAAATGCCCATTATGACTTATCTTGTTGGCGATGATCTGAAAACGTGTTCTAAATACGTAAAATTGAAATATCTAAATTCGGAGGTCAGTCTCATCCCCACCCCATACTGAAAAGTGTACGGTTCAAGAACGCCATCTCTCATCCCTGGCAATTAATGGCAAGTCAGTTCGCTGGTTTCCGTGAACTAGTTTGGAACAACGATAGGGACCTATTTTGGCGGTCCTGTCCCATTGGAAATAGCCGGTATTCTTCATAAAATTTTGCATAAAAAAATCAATATCTTACCGACAATTAGATCCCCCAAGTCGCTGTTTCTATATATATAAAACCTGTTATAATGCGTTGGATGTAATGCTTTTCTAATTGAAAAATATCAGGGCTATTCCATGTCAAAAATCGAGATGTGACCGCAGCATGTATGGATTTTTTTTGGGGTGGGAAGCTATGAAGATATGAAAATCTGAAATTTTGAGCTTCGTACACTTTCGGTTTCTCGAAGCCCTTTCAGATTTTTTTTTTTGGGGGGGGTCACAACCAAACTGCTGTTAATGATGCGAAAGAACAATTTGAGAGGGCCATAAACTTGTAATGGGAACCCCTCAACAACTTTAAAATCACTATCTGGGGATCTTGTTAAAAATTAAACAACTTTTTTAAAGTTTTAAGCATCATGTTTAAAGTTTTTAAACAAGTTGTTTAATTTGAGTTTTAAACAAGGTTGAGCGTGACCAGGGTAAACAGCATTGGTAAAGAGTGCGAGTGTTTAAAATTGTAAAACGTCTACAACCTTGTTTAAACTTAAACACAGTACTTTAACAACCTCTTTTTAAACCAGCAAATTTAAACAGTGTTCTAACATGTATAATATATGTTTGAATTATTAAGCTCAAATCGAAGTCGTTCATATAGAAAATCGCAACTCTGCAGTGGCGTAACCAACCTTTACAAATGGGGTGCTGACGTGTGCCAAGACTTTTTTTTTAGAGGGGGCAAATTGAGGTCCCTCTCCATAGACACTGTACAAAAGGTCATTCATTTGGGGCGGAAGGGGGGGGCAAGGTTTGTTTGGGGGGGGCTCTCGCCCCCTCTGCCCCCAAAAGTCCGGATCGGAAATTTTGTTATACTAGGTATCCTATGGCACTGTCTAAACCTGTCATAAATGTATGGAAACGAAAAACCGATTCATCTCTAACTTTGAACTTGGGAATTTAGTGATAGCTTAAGTTCTAGTTGACTATTTTTATAACTAACACAAAACTAATATATTTCTAAAATCTGATTCGGCCTTTAATGGCAAGAATAAGGAACTTCTTTTGACATTTGTACTTATGCTTCCCACCCAACCTAATAATACAGGTCCCTTAGGTACTACCACTAACCACTAACCACTTATTACACAGTAGTCTATGGGAAAAATGGCAACTTGAGCATTTTCTTTCACATTTAACACTCTCACAGAGCACTAATACAACCACCCTCACCCCAAAAACCAAGCTAAAATCACCAAATAACCAAATTTTGAACATACATGTATGACCAGAACATTATTTAGTTACGAATAACCAAACTCGACCGATGTCAGACCGGCAGCCCAAGATTCTCTATAGTCGCTAAAGCTAGTAATTTGCAATCGATGTGAAATTGATGACCGCGGAGTAATTGCCTCACATTCACTGCCCAAATACCACTTCTTTTTGAAAAACATACCAGTCTAACCATGTCAATCATGAAATTTCATCATTTCTAATATAACTAGTGCATTTTCAGACCTTTTAAAACAGCACTTTTCCAGATGCCATGTAAGAAAGTAGCCCACCCAAGATTTTGATCCTCACGGCAAACCACGTGCAGTGACATGTAGATAACACTGTCGCCCATTCATGATAACTTGATAAACAAACTAAAACGTCACTATAAGGCTGACTTTTTTATAGTCAACTGGAACTAAAGATAGTCTCCTCACTGCTCAATTCCAGAGTTTGAGATGAATCGGGTTTCCGCTTTAATGCAGCAAACATTTGTGCGGCGTATAGCTTGGCAGTATCATAGGATACTGTGTATAACAAAAAAATCCGGATCGGGAATTTTAATTTTCTATAACGAATGACATCGATTTGAGCTTTAGCTATTTCACACACTTATTAGTATGGGGGACAAGCAGTATTATATGCAAAAAAACACGATTGTTAGAAAATTGAGGGTGCCGATCTTTTGGGAATCTCTGAGTCCGCCTTTAGAAAAAAGAACCGACCCGCAAGAGAATTTCAATGAAAAGGCATGTATGTGTTTTGCAGTTCATATTTTCCACAGTAACGCGTTATTACCACTGGGGGTCAGAGTGAAAAAAAATGGTCTAGGGACCATGCAACTCTCGTCGCAGAGTGTTCCACTGGGATCCTTTGCGTGACACTGTGCCAAACTAATGCTTGGGTAGCCATCACAAGATTCCAATGGGAACTATAATCTAACGTTTTGTGTTTTTTTGGCAAAAATTCATCATAAAAAGTTAAATATCTTACCGACAATTTATATCCGATCCCCTAGAGAAAAGTATATCAACTTATGCTTTTTCTACTTGTTGCAAATGTTGTCAAGAACATGGAGGGCGCACTTGAATTTATTGGCATAGTAATTTTGGTTATTATTCGCGTTTTGATACAACCTGTAATTTAATTGCGCCATACACGATGTGTGGTATATGTTTGTTTTTGTTTTGTTTTTTGTTTTTGCTCTTTATGGGCCCTTTTGCTTCTTGCTTGCGTAAGGTGTTGTATTGTGTGTTTTTTTGTCTTTTGTTGTTTGGTTTTTGTTTCTTCAGAGATTTTTGTTCCTACGACAAATTGGGTCTGGTGCAACTAACAAAAAATAATTTTGTTAGTAATTGATCGTGTGTAAAACGTTATTTCTCTTGTCTAGACGTTTCTCATCTTTAGGCCAGTTTAAATGGTGGCGATTTGGGCTAAAAACCTCCTAAAAACGTTCACACCATGTCTTATTCTACACACGCGAT
>JAMKCH010039105.1:0-13854 GCA_023653785.1 Ophioderma brevispina
ATGTATTACAATGTCCCCATACTATACCTGTGCTAACACTTTATTTTAAGGATAAAGGTGTTGAAGAAATTTAAAATCCACAGACATTAATGAGTTATGGTAAAAAATCATTTAAGTACTGAGTTTTTGTGGCTAAAATGAT
The DNA here is from genome assembly GCA_023653785.1 of Ophioderma brevispina. Lineage (NCBI taxonomy): Eukaryota > Metazoa > Echinodermata > Ophiuroidea > Amphilepidida > Ophiodermatidae > Ophioderma > Ophioderma brevispina. The sequence goes on from JAMKCH010039105.1 coordinate 143, forward strand.
AGTAAGAGTCTGGACATTTTTAAATGTGTTAAGGGTTACTACCAAGTGATTCACCCAAAGGAGTCAATATTCGAAATTTTAAACAGTAGTCTTAAGTGACGTCTGGTAGAATTTGCATTATAGTTACTTTTTTGTTTTCCCAATGCAAAATGACAAAAATACAGCAAGTAAACTTTTTGCGTCTCCCCTGCAGATGCATTCTGGAACATGACCTCAGATGACCTTTGACCTTGGTCCATGACCTTTGACATCATTCACACTGAGGAACCCTATTTCATGCACCTTAACCACAAGTCTGGTTTAAATTGACTTAAACTTTTCGGGAAGGAGACGCGAAAAACGCAAACCTAACCAAACTGTAACACACACATAACATACACATACAATACGGAACATCGCACCCTCGCCTATCCCCCTTTGCTTTTCAGCCAGGGTATAAAAGAAGAAAACAGGCCGTACTTCAAAGATATGAATCTCCACGCAATTACTTGCTGTAGAAATGTCCCGTATAGACAATATGACTAAAACATCAGATTTTGTTCTTTATTAGGGCATTTTTCATCCGTATAACTTGTGTGGTATGGTAGGGTACCTATACTTGTTTACAGACTGCAAAATCGCTGATTTTTTAATGATTTACTTTTGATTTTTAGATTTGAAACAAATCACTGATAGTGCCTTTAAGAATATAATGGATTTCACTGACCGATCAGGGTGAAATTTTCCCATATTGCTTGGTTGATGGGGGCTAATCTTTTGCAGGATAAGTTGACATTACCTTGTAGTGTTTCTGCCATTGTGTGAGTTCGCTTCGTAGTTGGTTGGCTTCATGTCTTTCTCCTCTGGTTTTGCTTCCTCCACTGCTCTTGCAGGGCTTTGTCTGGCACGGATCTTCATGGGTGCATCACCCAATATCTCCTTTCCTTCCTATACATAGATCATAAAACATTGTTTCAAGTCAGTTAATCATTGGCACTCAATTTTTATGATTTTTTCCCTGTGTTTTTTTTTCTGTGTTTTATGACTAAAACAAGACAATGTTGGAATTACAATCCATCACATTCAAGTTTGTTTAAAATAAAAATTACTCTGCCTCACTTTGCTTGTGTCGCCTTCCGTCGCGTTAGTGATAATAGGCCTAACATGACATTTGACCTTGATAGTGACCTTTGACCCAATCAACAAAAATTACGGGATCCATGGTGCACCTAGGAATTCCAGTTTGTTCAAATTGATCTTCAACTTTTCCAATGAGGTCATTTACATTTCAAGCTATTTTACAACTTGAACCTCTCCAGACCTTTGACCGTGGTTATGTGACCTTTGACCTCATCAACAAATGAGGATCCCATGTTTGCACCTATAGTTTCAGTGTTGGTTCCAATTGAGCTTCAACTTTTCAAATGAGGTCAAATTTACATTTTCCAGCCTATTTACAACTTGACCTCACATGACCTTTGACCTTTGGTATGCTACCTTTGACCTCATCACCAAATGAGGAATCCGTGTTGCAACCTATGATTCAAGTTTAGTTCCAATTGACTTCAACTTTTCAAATGAGGTCAATTTACATTTTCAGCCTAAGTTACAACTTGACCTCACTGACCTTTGACTTGGCATGTGCCTTTGACCTCATCAACAAGTGGGGGATTCCATGTTGCCCCTGTGACCCCATTTTGTTTAAAATCCATCAAATATGAGGATATTACAGGTAAATGTTTACCTTTTTCACAACAGACATCAACAACACAACAAATCACAACACAAACAACCGACATCACTACAACAACAACGGACAACACAGGGGACAAAGTGATCCCATGTTTCTTCCTGCCTTAGGGCCAGGCGACACAAAATCAACCAAATAACTTGATTTATTTTTATATCAAGGTAACCATACTACAATGCATTTTGCAATTTCATGAACAAATTAATTTTTGCTATTTGACCACGTGCAATTTGAATTTAAATATTGCATTCAAAATCTGCTATGCAATATGTATTTTGCATAGCAATTCTTAATTTTTTCGTTCGCCTTTTTGATCCATGAAGTTTATCACTGTTTTATTGTATTTCATGAATTGATTACCCTTATAAAATCGTTTGGAAACTGACTTTGTCTTTGGTCTTAACATATTTTGCACACAAAATGTCAACAAAGTGATCAAATAAAGACGTATTTTTTTTTTTATTCCAGGTAAAGGATTCCTTATGTACACTATTTCTTCACCTTTTTCCAAATTTTAAATCATCTATAGACACAAACAACAAATTAAGCACTTTGCATCTGCTGCCCCCCCCCCAAAAAAAACTGGCTTGAGGTTTGCCGCCCCTCCAGCAGCAGTTCAGACCCTTCATGGATTTGGAACCAACTGCAACTGCAAATGTTCATGTTTTAGGTTTTCAACTTGAAATCCAGTGGAATAGTTTGTGGTCCAAGACCAACCTGCCAAATGTTTGTATGTCCTACTACTATATGAAAAAAAATCAGGGATTACATTTTCCAAGTACGGTACTAGGAATTTACAAAAGAATTGCTTGTGGGGCCGTACTTAAGATGACCTGCCCATTAGATTGGAGATGAGTGTAGTAATATTTACCTGTAGACCTAATTACTATTTATAATTAAACACTAGAACCCCATCAGCTTTATAATTATCATCCTACCTCTAGAATTAGAATCGGCTGTTGGGTGTAGGCAATGTGAATTTTCACATTTACTGAAAATATGCAATGAGCTTAATTATATGCAAATAGAATGACACATGCATGGTTTACTTGCCTCCACCAATTTACCACATACTAAGTTTTGGTCAAATTTGGACATTGGATCTTGTAGAAAGTTCACATTTATAGTATAAACCAATCAGAGACAATATGCTAATGCACTCATTAATATCCACAAATCTTATGACAACAGTAACATGGGTATAACTTGCATGCGCCACTACCTACATCCCAAGTGGGTTTGTCAAAATTCATAATTGGGATCTGCATAGAAGTTTCACCTTTTTATTATAAGGCAGTAAACTTGTTGAAAAGCAGTGAACAACCCACAAATCCCTTGATATAGCTTTGAAAATCCTCATGCCCAATTTAGTAAACATGATAATTCCTATCAATTTGGCAAAAGGAATTAATGAAAAAATCAATCAGAATTTTAATTGGGACCCCGTAACGATGTTTAAGGAGTGAAACACTCAATTTGCCTATTTTCATATTTTTTTCCTATGGTACAGCTGTAAACCTACCTACAAAAAAATTCAGTCTTCTGATGACCTTTAATAGTAAATGGACCGCACATTTTCGTGTCCATCCGCCGCACATAACAAGCGCATAGCGTGAAGTCCTTACGGCCAGGGGTTCCAGGTTATTATTTTGATGTTCTACTGGTGGGCAATCTGAGCCTGTTTTTTTTAACCTTTATTTGTGTAAATTTTAAGGCCATAATTTTCCACAAATATAGAAAGTATTACTATATAATGCCAGATTCAATTGCCATGAATAAAATGTCAGTTGGAACGTCAGCACTACAAAAGGTAAGACATATACTGGTAAGCATTCAGTCAATTTAATTGTCATTTGAAAGTTGAATAACATTTTAAAGTGTAATTTTATTGACAATGACATTATTGTTTTTCTTTAATTAAATTGTTGCCAAACAAAGACTCAAAGAAAACTACACTTGTACTTTTCGCTGTTTTTTTATTAGAAAAAAAATCAATTGTCCACTAAATATATTGTTAATAAATTCCAACATGTAACTTGTTTCTCCAGCCCCCCTCCCCCCCCCCCATACATAAAATAAAACTAAATCAAAATTTACAACCCCCTACCCCTCCCCCACCCCCGTCAGCCATCAGAATGATTTCTAAAATACAACACCCTAGTACTCAGCAGTGGAATAGTCCCAAGGGGTGAGCCACAGCCCTGTGATTGAACCTCATGTCAAGTGGGTATTATGCTTTTTGTCAGTTACCATTGTAACCGTTCTGACAGGCTCTCCCATTATTGATTGACCAGGCTTACAGTAGGGTCACATTTAACTCTTTGAGTGATACATTTCATCATGGATGTACTGATTTCATGGTTCTTTTTACATTAAAAAAATAAACCTACTTGCATGCACATAACATGATTTAAGATAGGAATTTGTATACATAAATGCTCAATATGTGTGTTTATATTTTAAACAATGGTGTTTGGAAATTCATCATTTTGAATGGAAAACTTGACTTGAATGTCTCAAAGCTTGAAACGCCACTCAAGGTTAATGATGAAAATATATGAGCTAACTGCGGAAATCGAGTTCGCAAATGGGATAGCAGGACGTGGTGATCTGGGGGTGATTATTCAATTTTTATTTGGAAGTTTGCGATGTCAATGACAGGCAACAAATATAATAATTATAATATACTGAAGACTGGTGTTTCCCGATGTTTTTCTTTAAAACACAACTTCTACAATTTGATCAGACTTGCCGACATTTACGCAAAATAGCCCGGTACTCTTGGGGTTTGAGGATATATTTTTCAAAATGCTCTCACAATGCCGACCTGCTTCCGATACTGGACTTTGAGCACAAAACAATCATTTTCTGGAACTCCTTGGCACAAAACGTTCATTTTGAGCAGAAAAGCAGTAGAAACCTTCATTTTTTCAAACCCGACAAAGTCTCCACCTAATACACACTGCAGAATGTACACTGAGGTGGGAACGCAAAAATGCCTTTTTTCTCGGATCTCACTTGGAACTCCTGGTGAATTTTCCTGGGTATGCATTTTAAACGCCTAAAGTCTCAGTAAATCGGAGCATATTTCATTTCACCCAGGCAGTAGAATCTCCTTTCATTTCCCTATACTGCCTGTACAAAACGTAATTTGACCATGGTTTTGGTAGATTTTCTACAACACCAATCCTAAATATCTGAAATGAACATAATGATTTTTTACAGGAATCCTTGAAAATGGATATGAATATATAAATTGTGACTCATTCTTTTGTTTCCATTAAATAAATCTTTATTGTGCTTTTATCATGTTCTTTATGTCAATATGTTACTTCTATCTTAAACCAAACCCTCTTAAACCCCTAACATAACTTCTTATATTAGCAGCTATGCATATATGAATTTAGAGCCTCGTAGTAATTCTCTTCCTGTATCAAGTGGTTCATATTGCTAACCAAGGCGAATTTGAACGGTGGTACTAACCAGGTCAAACTAAATAAAGCAAGATGATGACAGTGAGGTAGCTTTAGGAAGGAAAGTGTTAAAATTTTGCTTCGGTAATTAAATCCTTTTCTTAGGGGTAGGGGTTGTGGTTGTTTTTTATCTTTCTCTCGAAAGCTATAGAAATTAAAAAGAAAACCACTTTTATGGTTTTTTAGTATGTTAAGGTCCACCTTGTGCAAAACATTTCATTGATCCTTGCAATGACCAACTTGTACTCAAATTGATGTGCGATTCTTTGCGACAAATTTCCAGTGAAAAAATCGCCTGAATGTTCAACTTTAAAATATGTACTAACTATGTACTATTTCGTCCTATATTGTTAAAAAATATGAGAATAAGCAATTTCTGGCTGTTTGCAGGTCCACTCTTTGTTATCTTTCCTTTTGCATGTATACAGTTTTTTCGAAAATTATTGAAATCAAGTTTATATCAAGAAAATCATGTTTCTTACTGAAAGTTATTTTAAAAGTGGTAGGGGTACAACAATCGCATTCTCTATATTGGTAGTGGATCAAATTGGGTTTTTTTTTTTTTTTTTTTTTTTAAATGTTGAAAATTGTTGCTTCAATTTTTGTAACATGTGTAGGTATTGTAACATACCTTTTTTTTTAAGAGGCAGGTACTTCAATAATATTACAAAATGCGAGCAAAACAGGCAAAATTTGTTTTGTACGGAGGTATAGGGACTCGAGTGTTATCATACTGCCCTGGGTGAAACATGCTTGATCTTAACTGATACTTAGTTTACAATAGCATAATACCCAAGGAAAATTCTCCAGGAGTTCCAAGTGGATCCGAGAAAAAAAGCATTTTTTCGTCCCACCCGAATGTACACGGTATCTAATAGTGCTATAACACTAATACAAATTCAAAACAACGTCCTCTTCATCCGGCGCCATGTTTCTTCCTTTGTACATCCATTAGAAACATACATCGGAAAGAGTTAATAATGCTTGTATCAGAGATATGTCGGCTAAACGTGGCTAAAGTAGTACGGGACCTTTTGATAATTCTGTCAGAGAATTTAATGACAGAGTTCGAAGAGGCATATTGATGTTGTTTATCATATAAAACATTGCAGAGTTTAGGCATTGACCTAACAAATTTAAGGATGGTTTCCTGATATTTATTGTGCCTATGTGTGTGACCTTTGAGTTCATATTTTTATGATTTTTCGTGTAGGGATGTCATTGCTCTCCGATCTGGACTTCCTTCCGAAAATTGCCCGGGAAATTGCATAGCAGGTTTGCGATGATTTGCAGAATCATTCCTCGCATTATCTCTAATTTGGGCTCCCCCAGCATGGATTAAGGTTTTGGGTTTCGATGTGGGCGAAGGAATGTCGTCCTGTGTAATTTTTTCGCTCTTCTGTGACAAAAAGGACCAAAATGAATGCAACAGACATCATTCTCAAAAGAGGCACTTTCATCACCTCTGTTCTTGGTGTTGTTTAACAACGATGTTTTAGTTGTTTGTACCGAAAAACAACCCTCTTTTGATTTGAATTGGTGTCATTATTAAGTAAATGTACATTTGTTTTATTTATTATGTCCTTGTCCGACATGCAATAGACTGTTTTCACAGAGTATATTTATCTTGCAATTAAGAAACTGTATGTTTGCAATGGGGAACCTTGAAAAATTGACCGACAAGGTAACAGCCGTGATTTTTTTTGTGTCTTCTTTTAGCTTTGTCCCTTTTGCAAACAAACACGGTCAGTTCGAGCTAGGTGACTTGAAGACAACTAAAAAAAACATTGGTCCTCAGACCGTAATTGGTCGCTGCCGTCGTGGTTTCAATGATAGGCCTCATACGACCTTTGACTTGGATGTGACCTTTGACCTCGTCAACACATGAGGGATCCATGTTGCACCAATGGCTCAAGTTGGGTTTAAATCCATCGAAGTATGCAGATATTCCAGGCAACTGTAACCCTTTTTACAACAAACAGGACAACAAACAACACAGACAACAAAAAACAGACAAAAACAGACTACCAGGGAAAAAGTGATCCTCTGTCTTCTTGCCTAAAGGTGCAACGAGAGATTTTGAGGCACCCACATTATTGTGTCAGAATAGTATTTCATATAGATTGACACTCAATGATTTCTTACCTTGTATTTAGCTACAGACATGTCTGAACAGAGAGAAAAGGGCGAATTTTGATTTGCTTATATTTCAATGTAAAAAAAGGTGATTCGTATTTGCTCTACGAATTAGAAATTCACAATTTTGTACAAAGAAACATTTCTCAGCTTACATCCTTTCAGATGGGATATTTTTTGATGGAAAGCCTTACATCAGGGCAAAAATCTGTACTTTCATTTTTGTAGGGACACCTGATATGTGAAACCTCTGTTGCCCCTTTAAGGGCAGGCGACATCAAAAGGCACTTCTGTGAATAATGTCTTTGAAACAGAGATGTTTTGTGACTTTCAAGTACTAAATTGATAAAATTGTGATTGGGATTGGAATTAAATTTTCAGGTCTTCATACTTTGATACAGTAATTAAAAATCCAGTTGTTAAATAAAAGTTAAAAAGGCTGAATAATTAATTAATAAAAGTTCTGGGTCCTCCGTCTCTGTAATTTATGTCTGCACCTGGATTTGCCCAACAGCAGTTTCTCCCATGAGTGGTCCATATTTTGAAAATTATGCATCATTGTATTGATACATGTGAAAAAGTACAGTCAAAGGAATCCAAACATGTCTCGCTAGGGTTACCGTAATGGTTTTTGAGATACCCTCTACACTATGGCTGGTGTTTGAGATAACAATCTTTAGAAAGTAACTTTAAAACCCAAGTATTTGTGTTTCTTATTAACACAGTTATAGATTGGGCATTGGGCCAGGCGAAGAGAGGTTGAATCAGGATAGCACTGTACAATAGCATAGTATGTACGGTATTTGCATCAGTTGGGATCGATTCCGGGGGGGTCTCAAGTTTGTTTGTGTAGGGACGTGCCTCCGTTACTCTGGAAGTAGGACCATATCTATACCAAATTTTGCTAAAAGAGGGACCCATAGCTAACCCAGGATGACAAAATTTTGGACCAAATTTAACACAAAATTTGCCAATTTTTCTAAAAAAAAAAAATGCATAATTTAAGCAAATTTTGAATATATTTAAAAAATCAAAAAACTAAAAAATTAATTTTCAAAAAATTTTTTTTTTAAGAAATTTTGGCTTCCGATTAAGCAAATTGCATAGTTCAACAAATTGAGAACCATTTTGAAAACCGACCCAGTGCTAGACCAAAATTGGCATGAAAAAAAAGGGTCATTACCAGAAGGTGAAATGCGACCGAGGTCGGGGCAGTCCCTGTATGGTCCTTTGTGTTGAGTACCCCCCCTGGGGATAGATTGCTCTGTGTAATAATGCACAGAACTAGTCGCAGGGTTCACATTAGTGTGGTTTTTGCGTCTATGACGCACTATTCCAAAGGTGGACGCACTATGGTTTAGATAGAGTAAAATTTTGGTCTCTGTGGATGCAAAAAATCAGGCACTTTAAACTACACAAAATCCCAGAGTTTGCTCGGGCACATGGTCACAATATCGTATCATTTTCACTCAAACTAAATATTATTCTGTTAAAGTACTATTAAATACATGTAGCAAATCTGTGAAAATAAATATAGGTTAAATTTAAGTCTTTTTTTTAGTTCACTAACCCTCTCTGACCGTCCCAAAGGTTATCAAGGAACCCAGTTTCTTTTGGAGTTTAAGGGTCATCAGGGTAATTACTTTAATAGGCCCAGTCTAGGTTTTGGAATTGGATGTTTATGGATTGTTTGCAGTGCAAGTAAAAACATGCTCAACTGATAAAAAACGTGACACGCAATAATTTGAAGCAGACACACTTTTCTTTTGCCACCTCAAGGAAACAACTTTTGTGTCCCAAGTAGCGACGCACTATTTTCAAAACCTAGTGTGCACCCTGATAGTCTTAGTGCCAAGACTTCAATGAGGGATTATAAATTTTATTTTTGCCAGGCATATTGAAGTTTTCACATTAGCATAGGCTCATGCAATTGTATATCCATGGAGGAAACGACCCTTAGTTCATATGGATAAATTGTTCTAAAACCCTATGACAAGCAAGGTTGGGTTTTTCTTAAAATTGTTGATGGCGGAGGATAACATTTTTAGGGACTTATGACAGTCTCCATATAGAAAGGGGGGGATCCAAATGGATTTTTTTTTATTTTTTTTTTTTTTTAAGGCCAAAATTTACTACCTTCTGGAATCGATTTGCAATTATCTAATGAGCTTGATTTGAAAGTGGTATTTGTTATGACTTACAAGGTGGAATCTTGAATAAATATCTTTTCCAGAAAAAGGAATACGGGACTTTGAAAAAAGATGGGGGGGTGGCAAGATTGGAGGGGCGGCCTCAAAACCCTGACAGGTAAGTATATAATCACCACTTTAGACAGATAGAGGCCCCATAGGTATAACCTTACAAAAAAATCATACCTTGGCAGTTTCAAACCTGGTGTTGTCACGTGGGTGGTACTTTGGGTTGTTCTGATTCGGCCGCCGCTGCTCAATTGCCATCAGTTTCTCCGCTGTGCGTCCAGCCACTTTACTGTGATTCCAAGTATGCTTCTGCTTCCTTGACGGTGGCTGCGGATAGTCGGTTGTCCCTTGGATCTGGGGTTTCTTCGTCTGGCGTGCAACTGATGGTCTGTGCCCCGATCGCTTCAGGAATTCTTCCCCTTCCTGCGAAACACACAATGTACAGAGAGGATTTTCATGTTTAAAGATTGTTTTTTTAGGGAAAGAGAAGGAGTGCATTGCAGCCATTTTACTTGCATTCAGCTTACTTTGCCATTGCATTGTGCAATTTGATGGCTTGCTTACCAATCTTCCAAATAAGCCTTGCGCCTATCTAAAATTGAAAGAGTACAGAGACAAGAGGACAAGATGCTTAGACAACAAGAAAGGTTTTAGACAAGGACAAGAAAGGCTGTCCAACAAGATCTGAGTGCAGGGTTGCTGCCACCACCACTCCCTTGAAGAAATAAGTGCAAGACCTTTATAGGTGAACATCTGTGAACTTCCATGCAGGAGTTCAAGGGAAAAAATTTCCCAGGCATCAAGTGAGAGAAGATGATCTTAGATGCATAGTGCCCGGAGTGGTGCCTTAGTGTTCAGTGCATAAACATGTACAAAAATGCTGGAAAATATATGCTTCCTATTTACATGTGTCATGAGAACACTCAAAGTGTGGACTAAGAGTTGGATGGTTTACATTCATTCCAGTGCTGACATCTGATGAGATCCATTTTTTTCTGCATATATCACTTGAACAATCCTGTCAAGTGCAAATTAGGTCGTCTAATTGGAAAGAGAACAACAAATACAAACCAACATTTAAAACAAATTACAATGGTCCACTACACAAAGTGGTGTGGGTTTTCCGGTTTTGATAAATATTCTCCCGGAACCTCGCTGCTTTTCCACTTTGCTGAACTGCCAATGGGACAGCATAAAAGAAAATATAGCACTAGCAGACAAAGAGGTGATAGAGTGACTCCTAGCAGCTGGTGTTGATAGCTTTAGTTCTCCAGTCGGTGTGAAATACACATAGATGGAGGGCGAGATGGTGGGAACATCATATAGAGTCAGCCAAACGGGAGAGAAATTGATGGGGGAGCGGTTAGGTAAGGTAAAAGGTGGCGAGCATGGACGCAACAGCTTGTCTATGTGTGGTAGAATAATACCTTGCCTGTCGCAACCATTGTGCCGTCTCGTGGGTACCCTTAGGTGTGTCTGTTTAGTTGATTGGTGCTTTGTGGATTCTGGTCAGTGGCGACCTTCGACCTTTCCTTGTACTCCAGAAAAAGCTTCTGCCTCTTTTACAGTTGACCTCAATAGTTGTGTCCCTGTGAACAGGTGGTTTCTCTTCTGTTGGCTTGGCAATCAGGTCTTCTCGACCTGTTCGCTTCAGGAACTCTTCCCCTTCCTGAAAGGTACAAAAGAGGCATTTTAATCGAAGTCCTACATTACTAAAATCTCTGCACCTGCTAAACTCAAAGAAAAAAAAACATCTTCCTCCACAAAGCATACAAAATAAGTACCACTCTAAAGTTTGCAACCATTCTGAGAGAAATACAATACTGCAATTCTTTGGAGAAGTTTTGTTGGTCTGGTTTAACAACTATGACACAGTATATTTTCAATATCAAAAGGCTTCATGAACTATGCAAACAAAGTACAAAAGAGATTTCATTATTCAGAATAGCAGACTTTCCTCGTAGCAAAACAAATACAGCAACTCCAGATAGAACTGTTTTTTTCCCGTTGCACCAGTTGTCTTACCATTTTTTTTTTTTTTTTTTTTCAGGAACTCTTCCCCTTCCTGAAAGGTACAAAAGAGGCATTTTAATCGAAGTCCTACATTACTAAAATATCTGCAGCTGCTAACATCGAGAGCAAAAAAAAAAAACATCTGAACCTACAAAGCACACAATAAGTACCACTTTAATTTCCAACCATTCAAACAGAAATACGATACTGTAACTCTTTAGAAATTTTTGTTGGTCTGGTTTAACAGATGATACACTCAACATCATAAAGGCTTCATGAACTGTGCAAACAAAGTACAAAAGAGATTTCATTATTCAGAATAGCAGACTTTCCTCGTAGCAAAACAAATACAGCAACTCCAGATAGAACTGTTTTCTTCCCGTTGCACCAGTTGGCTTATTATACTGTCCTAAAGATGGATTTCCTCTTCTGAAATACTGTAAAAGTGGAAATTTTTGCGCTACATTAATTTTCGCGCACTTCTGAGCTTGCGCCAAATTAAAAACCCGCGAAAATGTTTATTTTGTGTGTAGGTCTATGTAGGATAGCTGAAAAGAGCGAATTTAAAAACAAGCAAAAATGTTAAAAATTGCTGAAACGCGAAAAATTACACGCGCGAATATTATCACTTTTACAGTACACAATTCAAATGTAAGTTCACACTCAACTTGTTGACACATGATGTGAAGGATTCTCTGAGCTGGTTACTTATGGTTGTCTTGAGTACTCAAACCCTTTTATCCACATGGAAAGTTGTTGCAGTAGTGAAAGCTAGTGCACTTTAAGTTAGCTGGCTTGTGGAAGTTCCAACATTTTGTGACATTTTCATTTTTAGAGTTTAATGCTACTTGAACCAATACTAGTATTCAAAAGAAGTAAGCCCAAATTACATGTGTATGTGTAAAACTTGGGGTTCCTTGCATGCTTTCTGTAAAGTAAGAAGGTCAGGAAGTAAGTTTATTAGCTTCATAATCATGATTTGTTAAGACTGTTTATTACAAGAGTATTGATGATTGATGTAAGAAAAAAGAAAAAAAAAGAACATGGTAATAAAGAACATGGAAAACTTGCCAGTCTAAACTCAGAGGTTTTATTTGAACCAATCCCATGATGCATTGCAATGTGCCTATACTGTACTGTGCTAAACACATGTCAGTACTTGTGGATAAAAGGAGTTTTAAACAAGTTTTAATCACCACAGGAAATTTTGCTATCATACCAAATATTACCTAAGTACTAGTGCTTTGTGGAGTAAAATGAGTGTAAAAGTCAGGGTTTTAAGAAAAGGATTTTTGTCGGATCAAATAGCTTATTGAGGTGAAATTTCCCAAAACTGATGCACTGTGGGATGGACTGAATACACCCTCTGGTCTAAGCTATAAGCACTTCAGTGACTTCAGCAATCCTGTCCCAGCTTAGTCTTAACAGAAATTTCACTCACTCCATATCGAGAGTAAAATAAATACTCTTGAACTCTGCATTTCACTCTTTGAAAAATATTCTAAAAGTTGAAGTCACTCTTCAATTTTCTGTTCCCAGTGACATTCTGTACAGTTTCACTTTTCAGATTTGAAAGATTGAAATACTCTTGAAAAATATAAGTGAAAGTGTAATTATTTTGTCTGGAATCAAATCTGAGATGAGTCACCTTGCGCGGATCGCAGTGAGTATTTGCGCCGAGCGTAGCATGCAACAAAAGTACAATTGATCTCTGTTGTATAACAGTATTAGTAGCCAATTGCGCAAATGTATTACGTTATTAGGATGCCTTGTTACTAGGTAAGTACAGCTGTGCATACACAGTCAACGCAAATCATTTTAGCGACGCGTCTCAGATTTGATTCCAGACATAATAGTATTTATTTTTGTGCCTCGGATTCATCTAAGTAATAGACTAGGGAGATGCTGCATTAATATAGATTTAATCCACCTGGCATTGGTATGCTTCTTTCCAGTGAATACACTGTACTGATTGTATGCAAATCTATGGCAATACACTGGCAGTGTGATTGTGCCCAAATCATGCCATGTGGAAGGTATATTAATCCAGGGGGGTAGGACATGCCAACCTAACAGCAACAGCAAATTCAAAACGGCATCAACTTCCGGGTGCTAGTCTGTTTCAAAGATTTAACGGTAGGAGGGCGCTCTTACGCATATCGA
>JAMKCH010039106.1:0-13364 GCA_023653785.1 Ophioderma brevispina
TCGCAACCTCAAGAAATTTTAATTCAAAATCGCTAACTGCATCGTCCATGTTGTTTATAATTTTGTAATTTTCAGCCCAATTCACCTTACTGATATATCATCTTTAAATACACTCATCAAATGCTTATAACTTCTGTTTACAGAGTATTTGTGCCCATTTTTAAATATCTTAGCATCTTTGCCAATTATTGCATACACAAACAAGGATTCACTAATCCCTTATTTATACACCTGATTTCAAGATCAAAAGTCTCGGTGCCATTGATACCACCTGTCGAGTTCGTATCTGTGGTCCCTGGATTAGCATTCAAATTAACCGAGATGTGCGCAAGGTAATGCGGTCACGTTACTGCAATCGATACTGCTGGAGACCGTTTCCCTACAGATTCGAAACAGTCTCTGCGAGCTATTCCACTATTTTGTGTAATTCCGTAGCCCTGTGTATTGTGTTCTGGGGACTAGTTGGCTGGTATAATGATAGAGCGGACGTAGTTAGGACCGGCAATATCCAGTGGCAATCTGAAGTCTTCAAATTTTGATTTTAGGCCTTATCTTTTTACCCACTGTGCACTTTTCTGCGAGTGGAGTGAGCCAAACTACGGTTTTTATCCTTGTTGTCAAAAGAAGTTGAAAATTTCGTTAAAACGGGTCCACTTTAGCCAAATTCGCCCCCACCTTGGAGGGGAAAGTTTGAGAGAAATTTCTCCCTCCCCTAAAAGTATCCTGGTATGGGCCTATTTTCGGGTAGTGGTTCAAACACCCGGCCACACAGGAACCCCCCCCCCCCGTGTGGTGGTGGTTGTGTTGGATGGTCCTGTGAGGTGGTGGTGGTCAAAGGTAATGGTAGTGGCACATGTTCAACCGATATGGTCGGGGATATGGGTCCACGTCCACATTTCACCCGAACCTATACGCATGTTGTCTTTTCAGGGTCCGTTTTTGCCATTTTTTTTGTCGAGGTTTGGCAGATAGTAACAGTAGGCCTATACTTTAAAAATTAATTAAACACTTCAACATATGCATTCGGTGAGCTTACTGTATTACAGAAATTGTGAAGGTGTAGATAATAAAAAAGAGCACTGAAAAAACCCAACTTCATGGACCTACTCTCAATATCCACAAATTTTTTGCAGTGCATATGCTGTAAAATTTACAGTTGTAAAATATATTTCATCATGTTTGTAAAATATATTCATCAATGTGTAATATCTGAATTTGAATGAAACCTGTAAACTGTAAATGTTTACTAGGTTTTTTTGCCAGAATTGCCGCCAGGATTTTCCTGTAATATTTACAGCAGTTTATCCTGTAAATTTTAGATACTTAGTCCATAATTGGAAATTCATATAGTGTATAATAATGTTAATGCTCATTAAAATTTTAATAAAATCTCCGCTTTTAAATTGATTCATTATAAGGCCTGAAAAATTGAACGTACATTTACAATATTTGCTGTATTGCCAATTACAGCCCCACACTTTATTTCTACAGTAACGTTGAAAGAAAAGGGCGAAGGGATTACTTGTTCAACTTAACAGGTTAAGGTTCGATTTTTCATTGAAAATGGATTTTTAGTTTTGCTCAGTCTGAGTTGTCAGATTCGGAAAAATGCATTGTTATAACATCGTAATATGTTATTATTTTTACACATCATGGTCTTGATCGAAGTGTAATATACTACACATCATGGTATTGATCGCGCATAAGTCCAAATTTTATGTCATTCAGTTATGGAGCTTAGTTAAGATGCAGTTTAGTTAATATTTGCGTGTAATTTGAGTTACCCGATTTTGTTTCATATTTTTACTATACTGAAACTCCTATTGGGCATTTATCTTAACATTGTTTCATGCTTATGCATTTGGCGCTATCTGAATAAAAAATGACGGAGCCTTTTATTAACATCCATACACGCACATACAACATTGGCCACATTTAAAATATATAGTCCGGTGTATAGTATGAATCCCCATTGTAACTGTACTTATAACGTATTCTGGCACTGTATCTTAACGTTTTATTTTTTTATCCCTTTTCTTAAAAATCCTCGTTGCCTCACATTCCTTATATATGCATTCCTGTATTATTCCGCACCCTTTCTCCAGTTTCCCCGTTTCCCGTCAAATGCATAGTTCCCGTATAGTTTTCCATTTAACTTTGTAAGCATGGTAAGGCTAAGTCTCCATAGTTTGAGTCGCATCTCTGTTGTGCAACATCCACGCCGTGATATTGCTCTGCAGCGATAATCGAACGTCAGTACTCGACAATATGTTTGATGTCCGACAAACTTTTCGGGTAATGTCGACGACTTTTGTGTGTGTCGACAACTTTGTGTTATAATACCTCCATTTGTTGATTAAAAATATCATTTGATTTTCAATTTTATATGAAAAAAGGTTTTCTCACTGGAAAGTACTTTGTTTATGATGAAAACAAATAGGGAACTTCCCCTATTGCTATGGTTGAGATATGAACCTATTGTTGTCTAAGGGATAGGATATTTGGCTAGTTAGCTCAAGGCTGTTCAATTCATAACTCTCAGAGGGCGTCCCCTTTAGGCTAGTTATTTTCTGGCTGCCAGGCAGTATTTTTTGGTTGGACCTCATGCTAGTTATTTTTTATTGGTCTTGGGATTTTAACTTTTAGCCCTCGGGAGAATAATTTTTCATCCATTGGGAATAGTAATTTTTGGTCGCTCAGGCTAGTTATTTGTGGGCGCCCAAGCTAGTTATTTTTTAGCCTCACTCAGGCTTTTTAATTTTTGGGTCTCTCAGGCTAGTTTTTCTTGGTTGCTCAAGCTAGTTATTTTGGTCACTCAGGTTAGTTATTTTGTGGTCCCCAGGCTAGTTATTTCTTCACTGGGCTCAGACTAGTTATTGTTCTGGTCATTTAAGGAGTTGTCTTAGGGTTCATCAAGCCAGTTACTTTCGGAAGATAAGCTAGTTTTTTCTGTTGCTGCTTAAAACCGTGGAAGCCAGAAATATTTTCTTGGTCCGGTCCCTCGAGACCATTTATGTTCTTTCAATAGTATTGATGTAGTTTCCGATTAATTTCAGGACTTGTGAATTTATCAATTTTCAAGTGCAGTGCTGTTGATTTTATTGTGGCTGGGGAATTGCTGACCTTGTTGTTTGGATTTACCCAAAGTGTAATAGCTTGATCTTACGCAGTCAAGATATAACAATATTATAGTGTTGTTAATGGTGGCCTAAATTTGCATTAATTATGTTATTCATCTTTTTTTGACTTTTTAATTTCATCATGTCATAGGATGCATGTATTGTACAGTGGCCTATGGGAACATGTAATACACGAATTGGCTCATAATATCACACTGCAAGATCTGTATGAAATCCCAAGCTTTTCTCATGAGGTCGAACCATAAATAAAACATAGGTGCTAGAATAATGAGATGTCCCTTAAATGTCCCTTGCCTAGAGATAGTGTTCCTCAGAGGATCATGAACAAAATCTCAATTTTTAACCAAACAGTTACATTATTGCATCTCACACAACATCATGTTAATGATTAAATTGTTCTTTTAGTTCTCACAGCTAAACAAAACCACTGTGGCTTGCCGTGGCCTCGTGGATGTCTTTAAAACCAGTAACTATACCATTTTCACCTCAATTTGTCAGTGGAGGCAGTACTGGGAAGTCCCTTTTTTTTTGGAATATGGGCTTGGCCAACTCAAGAGGAACTGGTTATAGGGGACTGGCAGTACCTATGCATCTCCCTCCACTCTTTTTGATTGATGCTGCGGCATTTTCAATCTTTGTTATCCAACGTTGAGATGGGCGGTGTACCATGAGAAGCACGAGTCATGACATTTGAACCCGTTCATCCACACTGACCAAGTGCTCCAAGACTTTAAACATAAATTTGTATAAAATTCATTATGTATTCATCTTGTTTGACATATTTTCCAGGACTATCCCAACCCCAAAAAACCCCAAGAGTGATGATTGTCCTCAATGTCAATCCTTCCTGAGAGAGATTGTTAATATTCTAAATTTCCCCTATTTCTTTTCTTGTTTGTCTTTATTGTCGTTTACAATCCTAAGGTAATTACAATAAAATTTGTTTTAGGGATTCAAATAACTAGATGAGCGACCATAAAATAACTAGCCTGGGGGACCAAGAAATAACTAGCTTCGTGACCCACAAAATAATAGGCGCTTGAGCAACCGAAAATAACTAGCTTGAAAAACCAAGAAATAACTAGCCTGAGTGACAAAAATACGTTCCCAAGGGACAAAGATACAATCCCGAGGGACCAATTTAAAATAACTAGCATGAGCAACCAGAAAATAACTAGCCTGAGGGTCCAAAAAATAAACTTGCCTTGGACGGCCCGAAAATAACTAGCCTTAAATGGACGCCCTCGGGAGTTTCATGAAATTAACTAGCCTAGAGACGAACTAGAAAAATATCAAGGAACACGGTTTAAAACTAGATAGATTGCACAAAGGTGAATGGGGATTCCCCCCAAGATGAAACTTAGCAACTGAGTCAACTTGTTTATGCTTTGCGATCAAAAACATTGCAAAATCTGGGGATTCCCCCATAAAGGTATATATGTGAAGTGATGCAATGTAGATGAGGTAATTTATGTGAAATCCAATGGGTCAGCTAGTGTAAGGTATTGTTTATGAATGATGATGTCTGGGTAATTATCTATTTTAAGACTTGGGACTTTGTGAAGTCAATTATATAATGGAGAGTTGAGTAAAGTCTCGGGACAGCCAGCACCAGTAACAAGTAGCTAGAAGTTATAGCTGTTTGTAATCTGCAATGAGTAGCAAAAACCAGACTGTTAAGTACCTAGTGACCAGGATTGTATAATTACAATGTGTTGCAAGTCGCTGTAAATTATTTTACTGTCGTCTTGAGCCAAAAGTGATGAGGAATTAAAATATGATTCCAAATTGTGGACAGATAGATGTCGTGGTGATTATCTTGGACTGATATAATGTGGACTATTCGTGTCGTCGAGGGATTATTTACTCCGTCGTCTTGAACTGCTGGACCAAAAGATTACTTCAGGACTGAGAAGATTCCAATGGAATAGTACCCTTCTTCGTCCTTCTTGCGTACGAGGCAGCAGCCAAATATGTTGCTAATCGTTGCGACCAACTCACTGTTGATTGGTTGGAGGTTTGAGAAATCTGTGTCCACCGGTGGACGAAAGGTAGGCCACTCATTGAGAATGTGATTCCCAGTCTGTGATGGAGAACCACATTGGCAGGCTTGGCGATGGTCGAAGCCCCATCGGTGCATATTGTATTGAAGCGACGGACTATGGTGCGAATCCGGATTAAGGTTACCCAGTCCTTGCTGTGGGAGATGCTGCAGGTGCGTAGTTCTGTCTTAGGTGTAATCAGAGAGTTGATTTACTGGTCTTGGGGTATCGAGCCAGGCAGTATTCCATGTCTGTAAGATGTTGAAAGGGGAACTGGAGAGTTTTAGCAGCGTGTCGGCAGGAAAGGTCGACGAGAGCGATGTCTCTGTCTGCCGAGTTGTGTGATTCTTTGACAGTGTTATGAAGCAGGTGCTTAGTTGTCCAGAGGGCCTTATTCACTAGTTAATGCGTGTTGTTCTCTCCGAAGTACTGCAGGGACATGCCTGAAAGCACTGGTAGGAATTCAGACGAAGTAGGACGGAGGCAGCCAGTGATGGGTCTCAAGGTCCTCGTTGAGTACTTTGTCCAGCTTCTTTGTGTGAGAGCTGTTCACCATGCTGGGTTGCTGCATCTTCCGGCAGTGGCTGTAGACCAGAGCCATGGCAGTGGTGCGTAGGGTCTGTTCGGCTGGCCCCCATGAAGATCCAGCCAGTCGCACAGGTATGTTATTCTCGGAAGGATACCTGGCGCCTACGGACTCTATGTGCTGCCGTAGTAAGCGTGCCGTCAAGGCTTCAATCCCAATAAGTTGGGTAGGATTGTATGGCAGTAGGCGCTCCATTGGTTGATTGAAGCTGGAGATGATCGCTCTTTTGGCGTTGAGGTGGAAGGCAGTAGTGGTGGTCTTGGCTTCAGCTCAGCTTCAGTCTCCGGTCTGTGGATATGCTGCAAGTAGGGCCATTTCTGTAGTAATGGTGCTTTCTACTTCTGTCCATTTGCTGTCCGAGTGGAGAGGGCAAGATCGTCGTCGTAGCCATATTGTCTAGATGTTTGGTTTGAGGTAATCGCTGATATCAAGCCCGGGGGCCACTTGTATTCACAGGTGGGATATGATGCTTGAACAAGAAAACGCGTAAAAACGGTGTCTTTTTTCCAACAGGCGATGTACGCGCGTAATCGTTTATGGTGTAAAACAGCAAAATATGGAAAAAAGGGTCTGTTTTTTTTCTTAACCCTGAAATTTTCCTGTTATATCTCATTAAGCAGGATCAATCATCAAAAGTATTGTAATCGGAACTTTGAAAGTGAAGCAAAGGAAAATATAAGGTGTATTTAACGATTCATGCACTGCGTACTTGTTGAAGGTGTCATAAACAGATAAAAATACTTGTTTAGGGTATGTTTTAGCTTTGTTTTTTGTCAGTGAAAATACGTGTTTAGGGTCATTTTTAAAGTCCATGTTCACAGCATCATATCCACCTTTGAATACAAGTCCCCCCCCCCCTGGGTTTTTTTTTTTTTTTTTTTAATTTTTTAGGTTTTTTCTTTTTTTAATGTTAATTTTAGTGTTATTGTAATATTGTTTTGGACATACCAAATTCTGAACCAGACATGAAAATCATTAAATCTGGTTCTATAGGCCTATAATAAAATTTAGATCACTTTGCACAAGGCTCATTTATTTGTTTTTTGAAAGGTTATTTCTGACCTTTGTCGTCCACGAGGCGTCATAACTTGGTGTGATGTTCGAAAAACTTTTGGGCAATGTCCGACAACTTGTCGACGTATTAAAACAGTTTTTGGACTCACTTTTCACTTAGCTGTCGACACCTAAAACACTGAACTACACTTTTACCCCCACTCCTTAAGAGTCCTTCCACAACACCACTCTAGCTCAATCATCCACCTTTCTGTCGCTCAAAAAGCTTCACCTGTGCCACACACAATCTCTCCCACGGTTACATCGCCATCCTTGAGTGGAGGAAGCCTGAATTTGTAGAAGACCACCGACGCACTATTTAAGGGTGGGTGACCGCCCCATCGCCAAGCGTGTTCCCCCCCTAGTACTCCATCAATTGATATTGTTTGGTATGAGAAAACGTGGAATATTTTTCTCATTACCCCAGTGAAATGTAAGGCCCACCCCCCAGGAGTGTTTTCTTTTGATGTTTATGAACATGAAACGGCTCCAATGTAGTCGACCACTTAATTAACACCCAAATGTCCTGTGGGCCAATTTAATACAACTTTTTTGTGCCTCTACTTGAAATAACCACGATAGTCTATGAGTCAATTTCTGTGCGGTGCCTAAAATTAGAGTTTATTGGCATCCATCTGATGATAAATTTCCCATCACCGTGAAAACGGTGTCCTCCTGACTAGGGTTAGGTATGGTTTCGCCCCGAAAAGCTGCACATTATCGTGTACTACCTATTTCAAATGGTCCGCCATTTGTTTTAACAACATTGCCATTAATTTAATTGTAGGATAAAATATAAATCCAGGAATAAATGATATGAGATATTCCGTTCCCTAGGTCTAAAGTGTGATTAAAAAAATATAGGCGTCCAAGATTGCTGCCGCAAGGCGGCATGTTTTTGTTCAATGAAATAAATTTGGCCAAATTCTGCACGGAAATAGCATGTGAGTTTGTTGTTGATAGCATGTGTTTACCCGACAAAAACTGTCCATTTTGCCGATAACAATTTAAAAAATGTCCGGCTCGCTGTGCGCTCGCTCGATAAATATTTTTATCTGGCGAGCGTAGTCGACCGGAAAAGTTTCAAATTGTGTCGGCAATGACAGTTTTCCGGCAACACTATTTTTTCAAAACCGTCTGGTTCAAAACCTGAGAGCGGGGGGGGGGGGGGGCAATATCGTTACAAATTTGTCAATATCAATACTGGTTATATCTCTGTGTTTATATGCATATTATAGTAGATTTCAACCCATCGTGTCACTTGTGTATTTTCCCACTACCGATCTTCCAACCATTGAACCAAGCCGTTCTATTAGCATGGAGAGGAGCTAACTTACCAGGAAAATATCAATAGAATTATTGGACTGAAACAAGGCCACCACAAAAAATAATTACGTTAACCCTATCAATTGTACGCTGATATTAACATCCGTGTTACATCAGTCTGTCCCTGATTACATTTACTCACCCCACTGTTGATCTTCATGAAAGGAAAGTAAATAAAAAAATAAATGTGGCATCGGCAAATGATGGTAAATAGCCACACTCATTGATTGTTAAAAGCTTATAGCTTGGATTCCATTACTTAGTCCAATAATTGTATATGATTTGACCCCACACAAATTGCAACAGGAAACCAATTTTGGTGTTAATATACCTCTGAAATAGTCCAAAAATAATATATTAAAAGTCTACCAAATCAACCTAGTGGAAATAATGTAGAAAAAGGGGGAACGTTTGTATAGGGGTAAAAAATAGAATTGTTGAATTGATTTAAATGAGGACCAATTTATTGTGCTACTCCTAAGGTTTAAAAAAAGGTATAGTTTGCCCTATATACGGGTTATAGTTTTAGTACAATAGGCTCATAACAGTTCAAGGTCATCCTGGGGTAAATTCATAGAATGGTCCGATTTTGATCGGACTGGTTGTAAACTGATAAATTTGTCAACAGATAAAGTAAATGTAATAGATTTTTGTTTGAAACTTTCTAATAGAATTACAGAGCTATGAATAGGGACCTCACAGAGACCCTGAGTCCCCATTCACATTTTGCGTTCCAATTATGCAAGGAAATTATAGGATGGTGCAACACAGTATATTTTCGGGTTCAGTACCATTAGACGAACCAATTGACCACCATTTTTCTACGAACGGATGTATCTGAAAAATTTTACCCCATGGTGACCTTGAAAAACTATTTTGACTCATAACTATTGAACTACAACCTGCAGATATTGGCAAACTATACCTTTGTTAATCCGGAAATGTAACGGAACACGTTGGCATACTTTTCGGCGGCGTTTTGATAGTTTTCTATTTTGACCCCTGTATAAACCTTACCCCCTTAAAAATATATGTTCCACTCCTTTGATTTTTAGTAGACTTTTGATATGTTGTTTTTAAATGTATTCTCAATACAATTCTGTTGGAATTGATTCTGTTGCCATTAGTGGTTGGGTTAAGGCAGCATTCTTCTTTTTGACTGGCCTAACTTGAGATTTCACAGGTCACGATTTCAAGCCTTTTCATTTCAAACAATACGCAAATGATTTCGATTTCCCGGCTCTTTTTATTGAACAGTCAAAATAGCTGCTTCATAATCAAAAGGTATTCAGAATTGGTCGGTTGTTAAAAGGTTTGCACCCCCCCCCCCCCCGGGCAGCTTTGATACTAAACTTACAGGACATACAACCTGTTCAGAGTATAAATGACCGAAGGTTGGACAAAAGTGCTATCTTGGACAACTGGCAAAATATATACCTGAAGACCGTACATCTTTACTTTTGATCATCATCCGGCCCATCCAAGCAACCAAAGATCGCTCGTCAGAAAACGTACTATATACTTTCCTAAGATATGGGCATTGAATGAGGGGCATGTCCGCGGGTGGAACAATTAAAATTCCACGCTAAATCTAAATTGATCACATGTGTAGTCCGGGGGGGGGGGTAGGGCATATAGAAAAAAATGCCAATTCAAAACAGTCAAGTAAACGTAAGCACATTTATACTACATTTAATTCTCAAAACATTCTGACTAATTGTATTTGCTTCAGTGGTATCAATGTAACAGGTGAGTTGAATGTTACTGACTTTTGAGCGCCCGTGTTTTGGATACGAAGGAACACAAAGTCTTTGCACTCTCTGTTAAAATGTCACTTCAAAGGCCAGATTAACTTTAGTTCTGTCATGAGTGATAATCAGTCAACTATTTTTTTTCTGTCTCCTATCCCAAACTATCAGCCGCTTTTGGTCCAAAACTTTTCCTCTGGTTGACACGAGGGTTGAATCTAACCTTATAACAATGGGGAAATAATATCAGTACAAAAATTGTTTTTTCATTTTATGATTTCCACCTACATTTTACATCTATTGACATAATACCGACACAGCAAAATTTTGCGACCAGAAATTCTGTAAATGGCAGTTGTTTGTTACACCCCAAACACCCCTTCTAGGGACCGGCCCTCGAAACAACGAAGTTTAAAAACAACTTTCACGGACTTGGGTACACCTTTTGCCAGAATCGCCTCAGCGGTTCATTGTTTTAGAGCAGTGAGTGAAGCTGTGAACCATTGCTGCTAAAGCTAGCGAGATAGAGGCAATTTGGTCGAGATATGCCCCTGACACGTCGTCTAAGCACTAGGCTGTTTTTCAGTGAGAAACTGAACCCGATACCCCACACAAGAGCATGCTGGCCGGAGGTGGAGGCCACAATCTTACCGCTTAAAATCCTTGGTGTGCGAGGGCCCAGAAAATTGCCTAGCACGAATGAAAGGTAAGGTTTTTTAATTTTTTTTTAAGGGACCGTTGTGCAGAAAAGAATGCATTTCAACGAAAGTGCCGGTTTATATCCGTATCTCATGTCGAATAATCATGTCGAATACTTATTAAAAGTAATAATAAACCTGACAAGATAAGTCTAAGATTAATTATTATTATACGGTTATTTTTATAGGCCGGTGTTGAACAAACCAGCTGCAGGACGATTCAACGTTACCCTCAATAAGAGTAATGAATTGCCCCCCCCCCGGATCCAAAAGATGAAATTTTAGTTTCACTAGGCATGTCAAATATTCGACGTCGAATATTCGACATTTATAGAAGTAAGGGAGAGGGAGGAGGAAAAGGATGAAGATGAAGAGTTCCACATGAGACCTTGTAGAACGGGGAGGCTATTGCAATACAATAGAGGAATACAAAAGACAGGGGCGGTGGGACACTCAGATACATGGTCACGATTTAATGGCACCGGTCACTAAACCCAGCCTTAATATAGCGTCATTTATCAAGGTTCGACAACAGAATTGGTGTCACAAGTTGTCACGACCTTTGGTGGAAATGGACAATCTCCTGCCACACTGGGATTCCCCGCTCTACGACGGGAATGCTACAATTGTTTTTTGGTCTTGATTAAAAATTAAATTTACAATCCGCTCGACGAGGGGGGACCCGATCATCAACAACCTCTCCCCGCATTTACTTCAATCCAGATTTAGATTTGGTTATCAGGAAAACAGGGCCGTAAGCCACGGGGGGGGGGGGGGGTGTGGGGGGTTGCGACCGCCCCCCCCCCCCCCCCCCAAAGACAAAGGTTCGCTTTATGATGTTTGAAGGTCCGCTTTGCCAATTTAAAGGTCGTGTCTTGTCAATTAAAGTTTGTATAAGGTTGTGGTGCAGGTATATGCAATGACCTAGCAGGATAAGCAGCTGTTAACCATTCTCTTTCTCAACGCTGCGGACGACGAAATTTTTATGCAGCCTTCCCCCCCCCAACCCCCCCGTTGACGACGGTTGAAAATTTTGGGTCTCTCAACGTTTTTGAGCGCAGCGAGCCGAAAAATTTTTTTTTGTACGCAAAAGGTCCCCGCTTCTGGCAAATCCGCACCCCTCCGCATAAATTTCTGGCTACGGGCCGCACGAAAATGTTCTTACAACCACAGAAAATAAGGCCCAGGAATGTTTCCCTTTTGATTGTTAAACGAAATGCTGCAATTGTGGTCGAACACACACTGTCCTGTGACCAATTTAATTAAACTACCATTGTTTTCTTTCCCCTATCCAAACGCTGGACCGATTTAACTCCAAAATTGGTAATCAGGTGTTTATGCTAACCAATGAGGGAAACAACATTTGAAAAAATCTACACCATGATGGGGTCCCCCACCTAAAAAAGGACATAATGGCATTAAAAAAATGACAATAATGAAAAGGACCTCATACTGAAATCACTTTCACACGAGTTTGAAAACAATTTGGCTGTTTACATTCTGCAAAAACAGTAAAACAGGAAAGTTCCGGGGTGGGGGAGTGGCCAGTTTTTGTGGCAATTTCTGGAAAAGGATGCTGACATTACTGCCAGCATTTACCAAACTAGAAAAGTATGTTGTCATCATCTCACAGACCAATTGCTATTGTATGTGCTAAATCCCGCTAATCCATCTTTCACTTGCCAGATCAATATCTTAACTACACAGCCCTAAAGTATAGTGCCTGAATCCCGGTGTAGAAGGTAATTATAGTCCGGCGTATTAGTCCGGGAACAATGGTGACAATAGGGCAATCGATTCGTTGCTCTTAACGCAACATTAGTTTTACGCTTTTCCTTTAAATCGTCTAGGAGCCAGGAGCCCGGACGGTGGCTCCCGCGGACTATACTGCTTTCATCACCGTCCGAATGCTTTTGAATTGTGGTCGCAAACATGCTAGATCACTGTAAATTCTTCAGGGATGTGAACACCTGCTTTTCTGTCCAGAAATTGCCACAAACGGAAACTTGCTACCCCCTCTTCCTGTTTGTTAACTGTTTTTTAAAGAATGTAAATTTGTTTTCAAACGCGTGGAAGTGATTTCGTAAAAGGAGGGTCCTTTTTCATTTGTCAATTTTGTTTATGCATTATGTCCCTTTAACTATATGAGATTGTTTCCATGATCGTATTTCATGCATAAAACAAGTTTTCCTTACCTAGGGTGTACTCTGAAACCTTCAACTTTGGGGTGGGGTCTGAGTTGGTGATATGTAGTATGCATCAACGGTCTGATTTTTACATATCTTAGTTATGTATTTCATTCTGAGTGGATTCCTTATGTAACTTTTTACCTAAAGTTGAGATGTGATTTGATCTTCGCTGTTTCTTACACTTTTTTTTAAATTGGGTGACTTATGAAGCATGATGGTATGGAAAAGAGTTCTTGTAGTGTATCTAATCTTCTTTGAACAAGGTCACTTTGCATTTTCTGCTCTCACAAACTTGCCTACATGTACATGTAGCATTTTCGGTTATCTAATTATCTAATGCAATACTCTAAGACGTCATTCTTGGTGAACGGTTACATTTCATACATGTCATAGGCTTTCGGAAGCGGGGGCCTTGGGGCTGGGCACCCCCGATAAGTTTGAGGGGAATACTTTTTGAGCTCCCCTTAACACTTTTACCCAAACACCTCAAATTCCAAAGAAACTTTCTCCTTTCCCCTGCCGCACCCACCCTCGGAACTCCGCATCTCCGCGGAGCGCCTTCCGGCCCTCCACCAACCTTCA
>JAMKCH010039107.1:0-13960 GCA_023653785.1 Ophioderma brevispina
GGATTGTCCCCTCACCATGAAGTAAATCAATTTTTATCATGTTGGTGTCATTGTACAGGAATGTCAACATGAGCTATTCAACTGATATGCAATAGAGTGCAATAAAAGTTTCAATGTGAAATACATTCTGAAAAAAATTCCAAAACTTTTTTTGTAGGATTTTACCTGTATGTAGAAATCAGACATGAAGAGAGAGAGATGTGTGTGTACTCTATCCTTCACATAGTTGTAATATTCATATGGAGACCCACCACATAGTAAACAATATTTCTGGTTTCCTTTCATTGTTTAGGAGCATCCGGAAAACGATGACCTTTTAATCATCCCAGTACATGTAAGTCTCCTAATCCAAACTTACCAGGTCTACTGTATTGGGACGCTATTGTATTTAAGTTGAGTTCTATGGGCTGTTCTTGTGTTGGTAGGTTGGCAGTGATTTTATAGCTTGGGAGACAAGAACATTTTGTTTGTACATTGCCGGCTCTCAATGACTCCAAATTGATAGGGAGTGCGATTGTTCGCACTATCTAAAGGTATCCTTCACAAGTTAATTTCCAATATTTGGCAGTCCTTCTAAGACAACTAAAATTAACCGACATCATACTATCCTCGTCGTTCCACAAATACTGTGGAAGGTTTTTTGTTTGGTATTGTACTGTTCTCATAATTTTCTAAAATGTTCTTGTGTTTTGCTGATCTTTGTGCTTAATTAAGAGCTCGGGTCATTCATTGGTTCAATCGGAACATTTCACATATCCAACACAGTCACTGGATTGCCTTTTTCGTCACTGAATCTTGTGGGTGCTAAATCATTAGGCTCTATTTTGAAGAGGAAACACTTTGCCTTTTCAACGCCCATCGGTGTAATGTTCATTCTTTTAGCTGTTGGTTGTCAGTTTTCACACATATCTATTACAAAACCTTGTCAGATTGTATTCTGGTTCTTATATACATTCCCCGTCGCTGGGCCCCCCCGGAAAACATCCCCCTATGTGCATTTTGACCTTAAAAACAGCAAAAACCCGTCCACATGTAGAAACGGCACAATGAGAAAACAACCTCCTATTCCATTTTTGCAGCAATAGACACCTACTCTAAAAAAGTCTTCTTTCCTACTAATACTATTTCTGTAATGAACACATTGCTGACCAAATAAAGAGTCATATTTCTTTATCTAATATAAATACTTTAGGTATTATTTACACTGCCAGGGTATTCTTAAATAAAGTGCCATATGATTTACTTCATATTGGCATGAAATTCAAGCTTTAACCGATGTTACCAAAATTCACATATGAGGTTTTTAGCATTGGGGCCCACTTTTACATATGAGGTTTTGCATTTGAACTCTGAGTTACTATGAGTTTTTTCCCGCCCAGCGACGATTTGTCTTTTTAGCTTTTTTAAACAAAAATAATCCTTCAAGTTTGTATTAGTATGTTTTTATCTATTTTGAAGAGTGCTTGGTGTACATGATAGTGATTGTATTTAAGGTCTTTAATAGCTTTTCTAAATATTTACAACTACAAGTATGTTACTTTTAGCTTATCTAATTCCACTTTGTATATAGAAGAGTTTCTCTCTTTTGTCAGTTTCTTCTTCTTTATATTGAGATATGTGGATTATTTTTGTATTATGTTTATTGTTGTACTGTCTTTGTACCACCTGGGCTCCATGGGAGAACAATGCTGAGCCTTGAAGGTCCCCCAGGTTAAAGAAGAATGATAAATAAATAAATAAATAAATAAATAATAAAACCTGGTCAGTTATTTTTGTTGCTTTTTTTTTTTGCTTTACTTGCTCGACAATTTTATTTATATGCAAAAATTATTATTACAAAAGTTAATGAATTACTTACCGTCATGTTTGTTCAAACTAGCATACATCAGTGCATATTGTTAACATTTAATGTAGCACCTTGGATTCCTACAAATACAATTTTTACATCAAAATGCCTTTTTAAAAACCCTCGTCTTAACAAGAGGGTGGTTACCACCCCCCCCCCCCCCTACCGAACTTCTCTCCGGTGCGCTAAAACGCTGAAAAAAATCGTAAAAGCTTCTAGTTACTCGTTCTCTCATCCTTTCCGGTCATTTTAAGCAAACAAATGTGAAGGTATACCGCACCTTTCACCGGGTTGGGTATTCCGTCAAGTCGAAGGGTATACGGGGGGTGGTTGCCACCCAAGAATATTTTAATGGTGGATTTTGCAAATATTATGCACAGAATTCTCTAAAATCTACGTTTATGTAAAACTAGCCATTGCCATCATTTGTAGCTGAAACGCATGCAAATTCCTAAATCCTACTGTTTTTTAGCGCAAAATTGGTTTCGCTTATTTTTCTATGGAAATGCCAATTTGCCGACTCGCGGACTTGATGACGTCCATTGTGACGCCATACTAGGTATTTGTCCTTATTTTGGTATCAAGGAAATAAGGAGGACCATAGCTATCCACTGGTTATCAAAATCATAGCATCGGTGCTTATAAAAAATTCTCGAGGGGGGGTGGTAACCACCCCCCCCCTTGGTAACAAACCCATGTTCCAAAAAAGCTTGGTACGACGAGGGTTAATGGTATCAAAGATCACTTCTGAAAGCCCTTCATATTATCAATTACATTACCAGGGTGATCTCTCCTCTGGGCTTTTTGAGTTTTGACCCTTGATCCAGAGACAACTTTTATGGCAATTCAGATTAGCATTTTACTGGTTACTGTTTTTTTGTTAGGCAAAAGGCGCATCAAATCCTTTTCTTTTTGAGACCATTTTATCCTGATGATACAGCAACCAAGAAATGTAATAGACAATGCAACTAAGCAACTGGAATAGGGAAGCTTGGAACACCAGTGTAAAAAGTGATGAAATATACCATACAGGAGTGTCAATTAACAATTACATTTTGGAATAATCCAGGGCTTGTCCCAGAAATGATTAGTACCCAAAAATACCATTTTTTTTTGGCCAGGAAACAAATGATATTTGGGTTTCACTGGTATTTAAATTAAGATTTGCATAATTTCAGCTTGCGGAAAGAATTTTAGATCTTGAAAGTCGGGCTTTGCAACCGAATGATAACCCCAATTTTGCAACATGGGGATTTCGTACGTTGGCCAAAGTGAAAAAAAAAGGTTATCTGCAGGCGACAGAAACATACCTTGGCACACACACGATACAAAGTAATTATTAAAGACGACTTGGTAACATTGACAGGGTTACGACGAGCACTGACTTGTGGGTTGTGTCTCGGGTTCGCTGGACTTCAAGCCGATGTTTGCTCTTGTTCTGGCGGTTTTTCTGGTACCACAACCTTCAGAGTGACGGTTTCTGACCATCCCATGGCGATCAAACTTTCTCACATGTAGGCAATGGCACATTTAGAAGGGAATCGGCGCTCTATAGGGAAAATCGTCTCTTAAGTTTTCTAAGTAAGTCTTTGGTCTCCCAGTGTGAGCTTTTTTGTAATGAAAGTACCTCTGGCCTGCATAATTAAAGTGGCGAGCCATTTTGTTAGGTACTCCAATTCTCCACCAATGTTAAGCATTTGTGAATTTGCCGCAATAGCTGACCTGTACAACATCATAGTATCAAAATCCCTCCAAAATCCAAGTTGATAAGCATGGTTTTCATGTGAAAAAAGCATGACCAACCCTTTATATGCATGGATAATCAATATTGAGTGAAACTACAGCTTGAACAGGTGCTAAAAGAAGAGGAGAACAACATAGCTTGAAAGCAGGGAGAAGTAAATATTTGTTTGTTTCCTTTTAACAAGGTCTTTCCTTATACACTTTTTAGACTTGAGTTGAAGGACGCAATCACCACCTCTGACACTTTGGTCTGTTTCTACACTTTGGAGAGCCCGATAAGTTGATGATGCAGCACAAAAAAAAAAGTCCCCCTCCATTATCGTCCATTTTCTTATTTAAAAAAATTAATAATCTTATCTTTTTGGGTACTAATCATTCTGGGACACCCTGTATTTTAAGTTTAACGGGAGTTAAGCTCTTTAGGTACTCATTGCCTTTAGAAGTAAAGGGAATCGCAAAACATTTGGTAAATGAATATGAAAAATGCAAATTATGAAATGAGGCTGCAAAATTAGGGCCTGCACAAGGGTTGGGACTGAAAATTTCATATCTGGCCTATTTTTTAATCTAAAAATGTATTTCTGGAATTGGAAGTAGTTAACAAATATGCACCATACATAATTCATATAAAACCTAGAGACATACTCTGTAGCCCTTATATCGATCGATCAAGTACATTTTAAATCTAATGTATCTGCACAGTCACGAGAGAAAGAACATCAAAATGAGTAATACACTGACAGAGTGCAATTATTATTCCATTTAAATTTTTATATGTGCAAAACCTTGTAAGAACTACAAAGCTCCAAACAATAAATATGCATTCCCTACTAGTTACTAAACAATTTTATTAGCAAAACTCCCTGTGGTAGCTAAAAATCTGCACTATAGACAGAATTTAAGTGAGTTCAATATTGAACCTCTAAAAATGTTTGTGGTTAAAAGTTTGTTACAGTATAGTTGGAAACCACAACTTGATCTGCATGGTACCATGTGCAGTCTTCTTATCTTTGCCCATTAATTAAAATGTGTGAATAAAGGCACACTTAAAAATACGGGGTCAAAATATCAACCTTTTACGTGGGTCACATTTATTTTGACACTAGTCGTGGTTGAATAACCAGTTCGGGGTCATTTTTGTTTTTGGCTTCATATTGAAATGACCCTAAACGGGTCAATTTCAAATGACCCTAAATATAATAAGGAGTTTGGTAGTGTGAACTCAAATCATTTGGGTTATTTTCTTTATCAAGATTTTTTTTGCATACCGAGTAAAAAACATGGACTATATAAATTAGTCATGTTTGACCCAAAAAGGTTATTTTTCAAAAATCTATATGACCCCAATATATTCATTTTCAACCCCACGGGGTTATTTTTAACCACAATTTGGGGTCAATTCTTGACCAGTCAGTGGGGTTCAAATTTTTACCCTTTTTTTAGTCGGTGCAAATGACAGTACCTGCGGGTAAATTGACCCTTTTTGTGGTTATTTTTGACCCGCGTCCTGGTATTTTTAGACGTGTAATGTTTATCACAACGATCTCCATAGTAAGAACCCCCCCCCCAAAAAAATATTATTTTTTGGTTGCATTTAGTAATGTAACTACTACGAATACTTGCCACTATAATAGAAACAAATAGAACATTTATAAATATATGATGGTACTTTGTGTGTACAACATAGCTTTTTCCTCTAGATTCAAATGTGAAAAAAACA
Organism: Ophioderma brevispina; assembly: GCA_023653785.1. NCBI lineage: Eukaryota > Metazoa > Echinodermata > Ophiuroidea > Amphilepidida > Ophiodermatidae > Ophioderma > Ophioderma brevispina. Next base: position 5,310 of record JAMKCH010039107.1, read on the forward strand.
ATTCCAGACTACAAGTAACACACGTTCGCGCGCATGACATTTGGTCCCTGTTGCCCAAAATTGAATTCATAAGCATACCCATATCAGTGTTGACTTCTATTATGAATTTTTTCCAGGAATGAGTGTGGTACATAAGTTGTCATGTAAGTCATTTACAACCCGGCGGTACCCGTTTCTTCTCTGGTGGGGAAACGAGCCTAAGCCCACTACCGCGCTCAATCGCTACCTTTTTTCGTCTTCTCAGCTACATGAACACTGTGTTCTGGTCTTTGTTCCCAAGGTAAGGGATTAGGGTTATTGTATATTAGATTAGGGGATGATTACTTGATGTTTTGAGTAAAGAGCTAGGACATTAACCAAAACAATGCCGCCCCAATTTTTGTTTCGAAATCAGGTTTTATTTTAAATCATTACAGTATATGATTAGTTTTTTATAGAACAGCAGAACAAAGTATAAAAGTATTTTCGGTCGTCCTTTTTTATCTATTTGTCCATTAAACTCTCTGAACGTTCTCGGTCGGTGTTTCCTCAACAAAATCAAATGCAAATTTAGAGAAACCCCAAGATGTGCATTGTGAGATGGACTCATACACCCTCTAGAGAAGCCTTAAATAAAAATCTTCTTATGTCCCTGATCTGTCGGTGTTTCCTCAACAAAAATGCAAATTTAGAGAAACCCCAGAGAGGTGCATTGTGAGATTGGCCAACACCCTCTAGAGAAAGCCTTCAGAAAATCCTTCTTTTGTCCCTGATCGTGTAGTGTTCCTCAACAAAACAAATGCAATTTAGAGAAACCCCAGAGAGGTGCATTGTTGAGATGGACTAATACACCCTCTAGAGAAGCCTTAAGAAAATCTTCTGTTCCCTGATCTGTAGGTGTTTCCTCAATCAAACAATGCCAATTTAGAGAAACCCCAGATAGGTGCATTGTTAGATTGTCCTCATAACACCCCTCTAGAGAAGCCTTAGAAAATCTTCTTGTGTCCCTGATCTGTAAGGTGTTCCTCACAAAACACATGCAAATTTAAGAAACCCCCAGAAGCATGCATTGTGAGATGGACTCAACACACGCTCCTAAGAAAGCCTTAAGAAAATCTTCTTGTGGTCCCCCAAGCCTTAAGAAAATCTTCTGTGTCCCTGATCTGTCGGTGTGTCCTCACCAAAACAAATGCAAATTTAGAGAAACCCCAGAGAGTGCATTGGGAGATGGACTCAATACAACCCTCTAGATAAAGCCTTAAGAAAATCTCGTGTGTCCCTGAATCTGTAGGTGTTCCTTCCTCAACAAAACAAATGCAAATTTATAGAAACCCCAGAGGAGGTGCATTGTGAAGATGGACTCAATACACCCTCTCGAGAAAGCCTTAAGACACTTCTGTGTCCCTGATCCCACAACAAAGAACGATTTAAAAAATCAATTTAGAACGAACATAGGTTTCCTGCAAGTTTTTGCAACACTATTTTACCTTCAATTTAGTTAACAATTGACAACAAATAATTTTGATGTGATAGAAACATGTGAAATATTGAAGAAATAATTAGTTGCGAAGAGAAAGAAAAATTTATAATTATTACTGAGGTTATCATATGAAATGCCATCAATCAACCTTTCGAAAAAATGACTACAACAGACGAAATGGTTGTTTTTTTTTCATCCAAGATTTGTTTTACTTTTTTTCGAGAATTTGAGGTGAGAACCAGAAATGACACTCACTCCGGTTGGAATGTCTACAAATCCAGAAGGTGGTTCATTAACCCAGAAACGACAAGCAGGTACGGAGATCCGCAAGGTCTTCAAGTTGGATGATAGCAAGGATCCGGGACATAATTTTAATAGACGAGTTAGATTTTGATAATTTCTAAATACTTACTGAGGCATTTTTTGTTAAAAACAGTGTTAAGCCAAGTGTTTCAACACAGGACTAATTTGAGGGTGCTGAATTTAAAAAATGGCTTGTTAACAGTTGCGCCCGTTTGCGGTTTTCATCTTCAAAATTCGAAAAAACAAAATTGCCCTGCCGTTTACAACACCCAATTCTGCTAAAACGTGGGTTTAGGCAACATAGAAGGTTTAGAAGTGGTGCAATATCCATGTTTATGACACCGAGGATTCCATATTTGGCTACTACAAAACTTATACCTAGCTGGGGTTTGCCGCCATTTTGGAAATTCAAGATGGCCGCCATATCAGATATTACTAGTATTAGGATCAGCTATCAAACGCATTTCATGTTATAGACCAAAAGACATGCAGGAGCAATAACGCATGTTTTGTTACACTGAGGATCCCATATGGCTACTTCAATACTTTTAACCTAGCTTGGGCTTGCTGCCATTTGGAAATTCAGATGTCCGCCGTATTATTAGTGTCAGCTCCAATGCCTTTCATGTTATAGACAAAGATATGCAGCCTCGGAGTAATACGCATGTTTTCTTCTGACACTAAAGATTCCATATTGACTACTACAAAACTGTACATCGCTTGGGTTGCTGTCCCCCCATTTCGAAATTCAGATGGCCGCCATGTTTAAGATTACTATCAATGCCTTTCATGTTATAGACAAAGACATACAGAGCAATACGCATGTTTTGTGACACGATGATTCCTATTGGTGTGTCCTAGATCAGTTGATTGTCAGCCTTTCAATGCCTTTTTCATGCACACCGATCAGAAACGCGATAGCAAACTACAACTCGGAGTGTTCAACGACCGAGTGCTTGGACTTGATGCATGCAGAATATGCAGAGAAATTTGGCAAGAAAATGAAATTTTCACACAACCGACAATAGATTTTTTGCATCATTTTAAGCCAATTAAGTGCCCTTTAATGCATCTAGGAAACTGGCCCTGGAAGCAGTCGAATGCCTTCTCAATGACGTGAACAAGAGAACAAATTGGGCATTTTTCCCACCCATTTGTCACTTGCTTAAGGTTTTGAACAAAAATAGAGAGACAAGGGCTATGGCCACCCCAAGCTTGCTATCATTTTGATTCAACTTGTAGCACCACCACTACTGCTTTCCTTCCACAGTTGGAAAAGGCTAATTACACAACTCACAATACTCAGCCAGATCCACCTAATGTCAACATTACACTTAGAGCTGCGGGTGGAACCTCTCAGACATAGATCATGTCAACAAGCTTTTCGGATCAGGTTGCCGAAGTTATGCTCCAAGTTGGACCCTTTTATTAACACATAAGTAGCAACAATCAACCAGGAAGGCCCTGTGTTGGCTGGGGTGTTCTCTCAAAGCAAATTGTGAGCGATCCCATTTTGAGTCACCTATACAAGAAATACTGGGAGTTACTGGGTGGACATTGAGAAGAGAGGCTTATCATACCGAACCTGAAAGGTGTATAAATCATATATTCACCTTATCACGACCAGATAAAGGGAAACCAGTTTGGAGAAAATTACTGGTGTCCTAATGTTGATGAAAGGCTTTAAACTCAGCCCTGATATTCATAGAAACAAGGAAAGTGGGAAACGTGCTGAAATTTTTCTTTGTGACTTGGGAAGATCTTTCTCAAAGATGTTGTCATAGAAGTTAGCCTTTGATTTTTAGAATCCCTTGCCACATCAGTGATAAAGTCTCTTTGACTAGTATTGATTTCAAGTTTTGGAGTTTCCAAGAGTGTTCTATACATTGTATTCCTCTCTTCTCGCTGCAGAAACAAGTAGACCGACCTGGTTATGCGTTAAAAGTGTTGAGATTCAACCTTTTCAAATATATAGACCCGATGCATTTATCAACTTCAGAATATTGTGGCAGTGATGTTTGCCTTTTCACAAATGCCTTTTAGAGCAAGAAAAGCCACCAACAGTTCTAAAATAATTTGCGGTATTTCCGTTCCTCGTTGAACCACTTCTCCCGTGTCTGTTTGATGGAGTCATTGGAGCTCCCCAACCTTGGAGAAAGCCATCGGACATGTCATCTTTTCAGTTCTGGAATGAGGGCGGGTTGGCTAGTGGCTCACCCTCTCCGCCGTTTATCAAATGCGACACGGTTTATTCCCTGCGGAGCGGTTTAAGTACGTGAATTTGGTTGCCGTCCATACGTTTTTCCCACATGTTTTTTCTCCAAGAACTTTGGTTTCCTCCCCCTGCTTTTGAAATCGGGACTTTCTTTCTATAAAGCCTTTCTTGTCGCTCTGGATTTACTCGTTGTGTTGTAGCAGCCTATTAAGGTGCTCCACAGTGGCACCCGGAGCACTTTGGTGAGTTTGTCCGCGCGTTAATAAGATCGTACTGATATGGATAATGTAATGTAAGCCTCGCGCTTCCAAACCCAGGGGGGCATTGGGGTACATAAACTGGAAAAATGGGGTCTTTGGGTGAGATACCGCCAATTGCACCCAAATGGGGTTTCCAGCCATCATCAGGTGACAAATTGGCAAAATTTTCCCCCCACTGCATGGGTCTTTGGGTACATTGGTAAAATTTTTTCAAAAAATATGGGGTCTTTGGGTGACAGTGATAAAATTTAAAAAAAAACTGGGGTCTTTGGGTAAGGTTTTTTAAAAAAGGGGGGTCTTTGAGTGACACGGTGCTGAAAAGGGGTCTTAACAACCTCACATACAATTACTATCCAAAATGGGAGTGCCCCGGCGGTATAAAATTAGATATTTAATTAATATCGGCTTCCCATTCATTTGTGTAAAACGCATTTTCCAACAGTTCAATTCTTGAGGGCTCTCTTGTGACAGCTGTAGGACTCTCTCCTCTCTCTCTTTATCATCACGATTGAATAAATCGCTTTGCCAGGCGCGATGACCTCTATCGTCGGGGCTAAAGAATGTCTTTTCCGCATGTATTCACATTTTTTGTATCACACTCTTTCAAATTCTTGGTTTTAGTTTGCTTTTGTTGTTTTCTTAATGAATTCTTAACAACTTCCTTCTTTTACTGGGAAGTCATTGTGGGTTCTCTGGAAGGGTGAGAGTCATTTAAAATGACGGATTTTGTTTGTCTGAATTGTGTATCAAGAATCCCTTATTAAAAAAGGTGTCTTTTCAATCGATAGTTTGTGCATAATTATAATCCTTTTGATGCACCATGCATTTTGGCCATTGAATGGATTCCACTTTGAAATGCTCTGCTCTGTTTTGATAGAGTGTCCCAAAATTCAGATGAAGACCGGTGTGAACAAGTAATTATATTCCGCCGGGAGCCACAGTCCGGGCTCTATCAGAAGTGCAGCGAATAAAGAGCCTTAAACTAATTTGGCATGAAAGTCAACTGAATTGAGTGTCCTTTTCGTTACCGTTGTAGCCGGACTATGAGTTAGGCGTGCGGATATAATAACATTCTCCCTGTGTTATACCTCCCCCCCCCGATTTGATAACCAGTTATATAGCTTGCAAGATCCGTAACTTGGATGTTAATGCCTCCCCTGCCGTGTACAAACTAATACCCGGCCTGTGTACCCTTGCCCGGCATAACCGCTTACTGAATCGTCTCCGAGACTCTCTGGCCTAAATGTTAATGCTCTCTAGTTTTTTAAGGGGTTTGCTTGTAATCATAGGACTTTTTGGACTGTCATAGGTTTGGAAAGTCCTTGCAGACCGGTAGTGTGCTGATAAGTATGAGCGGAAATCCTGTTGTCTGCGAAAAGAACTCTCCGCCCCCTATTACTTCATTGCTATGTGAAAGCAGAGTGATGAATGGACCTCCATATGGTTTTGTCCCCGTGGCTGACAACCCCCTGGTGGGACCGTTCGGCGAAAACCCACTTTAAAAGGGTTCTGCATGTCTCTCTGTCTATAAACATTAAAGGTGAGGATACTGAATCCAACAAGCTGGCGGCCATTTTAATTTCAAAATGCAGTAAACGGCTAGGTATTGGCAGTAGCCACTAAGGACATCCTCCAGTATCATAAACATTAAACAGGGTGTTTGCTCTGCATATTTTCTGTCCATAACATGAAAGGCACTGGATATTTGATCCTAATAAAATCTTGAATGGCAAATGGCAGCACACTCAAGCTAGATTACAAGTTTTGTGTAGTAGCCAACAGGGAATTCCCTCAGTGTCACAAACATGGGTATTGCTTTTCATCCCCTCTGTTCTTGGCCTAACATGCAAGGCGCTGGATAATGATCTAACATTGGCACCATCTTGAATTTCAAGATGGAGCAAACTTTAGCTAGTACAGTTTGGTAAGTAGCAAAAAGGCATCCTCAGTGTCATAACATGGGTATTGCCACCACTTCTAACTTTCAATGTTGCCTTAAACCCAAGTTTTTAGTACAATTGTGTTGTGAAATGGCGGCCATTTTGTTTTTTTTCGAAATTGAAGGTGAAAACGGCAAGGGCACACCTGTTAACAGCTATTTTTCGGATTCACTACCCTCGAAATATCCTAAAACAGTTGCTTAACCACTTTTAAACATAAAATGCCTTTCGAGCACTTTAATGGAGCACAAATATTCATTTTTGATAAGATGGTGTATAGAAAAAAAATAAAAAGGCCTTTACAATAAACCCCATTCATCTGATGAACACGTCTCTCTCTCTCTCTCCTCTTACAGAACCAGCAACAGTGAATTCTCATGACACAAGCTGAAACCAATACAAATGCAAGAGAAAAAAAGAGAAGAGGAAGGTTGGTTTCATCTAAGTGACGACAAGCTCTTTCAAGAACTAACTTTGGTTGACCTTGTACTCCTCCTAACAAGATTGATGGAATTACGGATGACTACTTTTTTGTAAACTATACACAATGTGGACTTACCAGTCCCCAATGGATGTGATACATTTTGTTTTGTTTTCAATACGGGAAATCATCCGGCGAGGCTCATTCCAAGTATAGTGTGTTGTTTTTTGTCTTGTCATTTGGAGCTGATTTGTAAAACCTGTGTATCTTTTCAATCTACTTTTAGCCACTGATGTTTTTACTTTATAATGCCAAAAGCTATCAGGGCATTAATAGCAGCAATCGAATTAGGGTATTGCTGACCGGTTGGCACAGGGATAGCGATTAACCTCCCTATTAAACAGGCCCACTTGTCCAGATGCGGGATGTAATCTAGAAGAGCATTCCAGATGCGGGCAGATAGCGAAGGATCTTTGATGGCCAACTAGTTTGAAACGAGGGACAGCTAAGTCATGGGATCTGATGGAACGTCTGAGTCAGGAATCAAAATGCACAGGATGCAGTTCGCTCGGAAGTCTGGGTTTCTCCCATAATACACACGTTGAAACAGTGTAAGATCTCCAACTGCTATGCGGGTTCCCAGAAATGAATTTGATGTGCGATATGGTCTTTTTGTAGGCCAATAATACTGATTTCTTTGCATAACTCAAACTTGAAATCACACTGAAATTTTGAAAGAGGAGAAACCCGTGCCTGGTAAGACCTTTCTAGATGACTCGAACTTTGCTCTGAATGTATTGAAACCAAGAATATACATGATGCCGAAAAAGAACTGGAAGACAAGCAAGGGTTTTGGTGATTAGTTCGAGAATAATAATTTATTTCAGAATTTAGCTATTGTTTACTGAAAAGTAAACCTTTATAAGGTCTTAATATTGAAGAAGTTGTGACACAGAACAGAGTACCTCATTGTGGCTGGACTGGGACATTAGGGAGTAGTCATTATTTATGCGGGGGTGGAGGAATTAGACTTTTTTTTCGGCGAAAGATATCGGATTCCCCCTTCGCTTCTATTACAAAATTTCGCATCCCCTGATTTCATGAAATTCCTCCATTTAAAAGTTCATGTTTCCCCCTCAATGAGAGTTGTCATGTCCCCCCTCTTTCTTTCAACTTTTGTTCGTATTCCCCTCACCCCCTCCCCATAAATAATAGCTCCTTCCTTAGACAAGCCGATTTGATTGGTTATTTATGAAGCTATATGGTGTTAGCAGCCAATCAGAGACAGGGTATGAAAAGCGTGAAGGTGCATTAACGTATTTAGGTGGGCTATTTTTGATTGGTTACTCTGAATTTATATCATGTAATTAGCCTGTCGGAGATACTGTAAGAAACGAAATAGACCTCTTGAGGCTAAAGCGGCATCAGATCGGTGGCGATCATAACCTCTCCTGTTTCTCCCTCAGACTACTGCAAAATAAACTTATGCTGAAATTTGCAATTTATTGTAACACTCCCTTTTATAATTTTACGATGTTTGTTTAATATTTCTTTTCTCCATATGCCACTGTGTGAATTTATTTGCCAGGATTCGGACATTCAATACAAAATTCGTTCTAATTTCATAACGAAGAAGATTGTTGCTTATACGTTCGTGGTATTTGTTAATTTGGAGATATGCTATGCAAAAATCTGGCTCTGATACAAATTGAGGGCGCCCTTCCCAAGATATATCTTAATATCCCTTTAGATGCATTTTCCGGTTCTGGTGATTAAAATAAATATTGCTGAAGTGAAAGAATCGGTGTCTTTTCCTCACTCGTTTTGACATACAAACAAAATGAATGGGAACATATAAACTGCCAGTACATTAGTTATATAGACCAATCGCGACTCCAAGAAGATGCCCATAAATAAATGGCCGTAAAGCACAAGTTTTTATCTAGCGATCTATTCGTATGTACCTTGCCTAATGGTTTATTGAGGAAATGAGTCATCTCCACAGGCGATCCTAAATAAAAAGCTACAAGAGCACAAAATTGAAAAAGGCGTT
>JAMKCH010039108.1:0-12756 GCA_023653785.1 Ophioderma brevispina
TACGTCATTACCCTGCCGAACGGCATGGTTACTTGCCGAAACAATGGGTTATCCCAGTAGTTCGGCACAGAGAGATCCTTATTACAGCGTACGGTTGTTGGATGTAACTAAGTTCTTTTGTCAATTGGCTGTACGGACACAGGATGACACGAAATAAGTGTTCAGTGGACTCAGCTCGTACGACAGGCTAAGATTAGCTTTAAACTAATAATTTCATTATTTACAAGGGAGGGGATCGGAGAAATTGGAAGATGTGTTTGGAAAATTGCATCATTAATTGTAAAGTTACATAGGCCATATTGCATATAACTCCTACACCCATCCCACACACACAATTAGGTACATCATATGATTTACTGCTGATATGCAGATATGTGCTTGGTTTACTGTATAATAAATTTAACATGACCCCCCTCCATCAGAAAAAAAATAAAATCACATAACCCCCTAATTGTCAAGTAGAAAATCACATAGGTCTAATCCCAATGTTTGTACTCAGCAGACCCTAATAGCCAAACCCTAACCTAATTCCTAACCCTAATCTTAACCCTAGGTCCTATAGGCCCTATAACCCCAACCCTAAACATAACCCGTGTTGCAACCGACCTAATAGCCCTCCTAATCATAAAGGGGACCATTACAATGGGATCCATATGTATATCAATGCATATAACGTATACATTGTTTCCGAATTCGGCTACCTTAAGTTGGTAAAAGAACGCGGGACTTCTTCTTAATGGGTCTATGTGGGTGCTTTAGGCGTTACAAGATCGTATCTACGTCTACTATTACATACATGATTGTTCCTAAATGCCAAAAGTCTGATTTTTAATTAGTTTCGTTGTAGAATTGTCCATAAAATCACGAAAAATGCGTAAACACGTGCTCTACATATCAACAGCACGTTATTTTCCACTTCCCTTCTCCTCTGCCGAATGCCCGGGTTCTTCGGCAGTTCTGAGAGGAGGGAACTTCGGCACCCGGGTATTCCGGCACCCGGGTGTTTCGGCACAACAGTGCCGCCTATCTTAGGACCCCGCACCAAATTATGTCTCGCTAACCGTAGACCGTCAGTCTTTTTTCAAGTTGATAATGACCTCAAGTCAACTCACTTTCCAAAGTTTGTTTACATCCAACAAAATTTACGTCACCATATGTTAGTTTACAGTAGGCAGGTCCAAGGCCATTCTGTACTCTAGTTTCTCCCACTGGTGGGATATGTGTTTAGTGTTGCCGCATTCTAAATATGGAAAGATTCGGGGGGGGGGGCAGGACATGCCAACCTAACAGCAACAGCGAATTCAAAACGGCATCAACTTCCGGGTGCTAGTCTGTTTCAAAGACTTACGGTAGGAGGGCGCTCTTACGCATATCGAACGGTTACACACAGACTTGACTAAAGACTAGGCCTGGTCACGAATATTTAAATCTAAATGACCGTTATTGGAAATTACACTATTTTGCAGAGAGGTTAATCCACTAACCTCGACGGATTTTGACATTAATAATTTTTTCTTAAATTATCATGATATTACTAAGATCTTTTGAACAAAGGTTTTAAGAGATGATTTTGTAATGTCACTGGGACCGAGACTGACATAGTAAATGCACGTAGTAGTTACACAAATTGCTGTTTTGAAATCCCCAATGCCCAAATCGAGCAGATCGTGTCCTACCCCCCTGGAAAGAATATTGGACTTGTAAATGTAAAAACACTGGATGAACAAGGCATACGACCAGATGACATGCCAATTTACATATTATCACTATTTAGTTTTGTAACAGCTAAGGCCAATGAAAGTCAATGTTATGTTTCCGGTAACATATTTTGCAAATCATAATGAACAGGGCCGTACGCAGGATTTATGGGGGGGGGGGGTGCGGGTCCTCGAAAACGTGGACCTTTTGTGGTAAAAGTGGACCTAACCTTCCGAAAATGGTCCTTTTTTTACTTTTATCGCCAAAAAGTGGACTTTTGTGTCAAACCTTCTCTAAATTTTTGAACTTTTTATCAAAAAATTCAGCAAAAAGTGGACCTTTTCCCCCGCACCCCCACCCCCCCTGCGTACGGGCCTGATAATGAGGCAACTATTTCATTTTCATTATTCACATTTGGTGTTCGCATGCGGTGGTGACCAGAGCTAGTCACAGTTAAAAAATCCTTCTGTATGCACACAAGTCTCCGTCATACCTCACTGATGGTCTAGCTCAATTTGTATAAAGCGTTGGACAGTATTTCTGATGGCACTAGGTAAAAGCTGCGGTCCTCTTCTGATGTTGTTTTCCTTTCACATCAGAGAGGCACCCTTCACCAGTGTCTTAATCGACTCCTGAAAAAAACACACTTATTTCCTGATATTTTTTTTTTTTTTGATTTGGATTTGTTAGTAATCTGTATTATGCTGTATTCCATTGTAAATCACAATGCAGAAGGTTGAACGTCTAATTGTGCACATATATTTACATTTTTTTTAAAACACTAAAAGCAATGTCAACAACGCACTTTACAACAATTTTTCTTCTTTGCATTGTGGATAGGCTCGTGTTGTCAAACCGCGACATTTATATGCTCATACAATAATTTTGGGTCGTTTAGTATACGATTGTTTCACCAGTGTACACCACTAACCTGGCTGCCCTAAGGATAAACATGGGTGGCCTACTTTCTTGCATGGCCCTCTGAAAAAACTGCTTTAAAATGTCCTGAAATGCACTTTTGATATTACGAAAGTGATGGGACATGTCATTCTGATTGAACTAGTATACTGGTATGTTTTTCTCAAACCAAAATGGTAATTTGGACAGTGAGGCAATTTACTCCGCGCCTCTCAATTCACATCGTTTCCTCATTTACTATCTTTGTCGACTATAGATAATCTTGTGTTGCCAATCTTACGTTCTGCGAGTTTTGTTTAGTACAAAATTTTTCTCTATATCATCATATGTTCAAAATTTTGTTATTTCAGCTTTTAACTTTGGTGTGATATTGTTGTATTCCTCTGTCCAGTTTTTCAAACGTGCAATAACATGGCTCAACGTTGCCATTTCCCCAAAACTACTGTGTATATTTCAGTTAAAGAGTTCCAAATTGTACTTTGCCGCCTAAGATTAAAAAAAATAACAATTATCGGTTTTTACAATGTCCGCCTATTTTGCTTTTTGGAGAGAGTTCCATCAGTATGGTGATATCTTCACAAGGAAATGACCCAAAAAACTAGACTGGTTGGTAGTTTATGTAGCTGGTAGTTACGTGTATATGTAATTTTAATTTAAAATGTATAATAGAATCCGCCGCCTTTTTTATATTAGGATTAGCAAATGTACACACGATATCGCACTTTGCATGTCAAACAAAACAATTACCTCAATATATGTACATCGCGGAGATACATCATGCTGTATGCATTGTAACTTATTTTATATAAAATTCGAAAAGTAGTCACGGTAAGTAAACCTGATAAATAAAAAAAAATCCAAAAAGTATCAAGCTAACTTCTAGCAAGAATCCTGAGTTCGTCGACACAAGTAAGGGCGAAGCACCAATAATGCAATGCAGCGCTGGTACTTTTTAGGTGTTTCGCATACAACAAGAACAACAGGGATTATAATCATATATATATATATATAATATTATATAATATATATATTATATATCTATATAATAACCACTATATCGCACCTTTGGGAGAACACGATCTTTTGTTATGGTACTAATGAATATACTTTAGGGAACATTTACTGTCCTCCCTAACGTTCCTTTAGAATTGCGGTTATTCCGTCAAAGGATATGAATTTAATTTATGTCAAATGAAGGGTAATCCCTAGAATAACAAAGGATATAATATAATTAATTTAACTAACTATAAGGCTCATTATAGCTAATGATTATTCAACTGTCTCCCTAATATAACCATGTAGATTTATATATATATATATATTAATATATATATATTATATATATATATATTATATATATATAGATATATATTCGAACAACCTTGGTTTAAAACATACTTATTAATATTCACTACAGACTGTTTCATACAGTCCTAAGGCCTGCATTCATCGGTGAATATTCGATGCTGATATTTGAGTTTTAAACCAAGTTTTTCTGAATCTACGTAAACCTCTACTTTCATCCAATCACCAAGTATGAGCACTCTGCACAACATCACGATCGAGCTTTCAACTTGTGCACTCTGGTATTCTAAACAATGTGCGGCGTTATGGGGATGGGTCAGTGGCTTAAAAACGGGCCATATTCCTTCTTTTGGCATTTCATTCGCTCTGTGCTGCACTGATGAGAACAAAAAGGTCGAAACGTACTGTCTGCATATTTTAGTAATAATATATATATATATATATAATAAATATATATATATATATAATATCTATATATTATATATATTATATATATATAGATATAGAAATTTTAAATATAATATATATGTCGTGGGCAGGAACAACCTCATATGTGCTGTGACATCTAAGAGCAAACCTCATATGGGCTAGTTTTCGTAACACTGACAAACGACCCTTTTGGGGGGTATTGGTTTCGTTTTGCAAAGTTTTTGAAAACACTTAGAAATAGATCTTACGGTACTTGTCTAACAACCTCACATTTTCCACCAACTTGATTTGCCCAAACAATGGACAATAGGGTTGGCTTGTCCAATTCAAATCATGATGCCCTCTTTACAATATGTAACAGCTTACGCTTGAATGCAAAACATTTCTCATGACCACAGGACCTGGTCCTTTTGGGATTTTTCGCAATATTGGAAAGTGATGGCAGTGGCGTGATTTTGAACCCTATAACTGTATTTCACATTAAACAACCATGGTTTAATCAATTTGTTAAAACAAACAAAAAAATGTTCAGATGTGAAAAAAATGGAAACATCCTCCATTCAAAACGACTGAGAAGTTATTGAATAACGATATAGATTAACTTACTAGTTTGTGCAGAAGGATAATCTTCGTTTAAATCCAGACAGTGCTTACTATGAGAGTTAAAAGATATCCGAATCTCAATAGAGTTTTGTGTTCTGCAATGTCGCTCCGCTCGGGAAGAAATGGCAGTTCGATTCGAATTACTACTTGAACGGTTCTTTTTCTACTTGCATTTAGAAGACTTAAACCAATAGGAAGACCTTTTACAGAATTCCGTTCTACTAGTTTTCAATCTTCACCAATATTTTTTGATCATTCAGCCCCCCTCAAACGTTTGGATGCTGAAGATTTAAGCGAATCGGTAATGAGTTTTTGCAAGTAATATAGCCAGTCTGAAGAAGTTACCAGATTGGTAGTGAAACTACGGAAACATGTGAGCAAAAAAACAGCATCTTTTTACTCAATTTCTGCAATTTAATCACAGAACCTTATATTTACATCTGTTCTTTTCTTTTTATTGACGAAGTGATTAACCTACCGTCTATAGGGAGCATGAGCTTTAGATCAAAGTTTACCATCCATGTGTTTTGGTTCTGGGAACTTCCCCCTTTTAAAATTGCTGATGGGGAGCCACCTATTTTCGTCTACAGAACATAGCCAGTTTTTATCAAATAAAATTATAACCAACAAGAAAGAAACCATTGGGAAAGCACTATAAAAAATACACCCAATGCGTATTAGAACACAAGATAACTAAGGAGTGCCTACCAATTAGCTGCCTCCAGGGGTGTGTAGATTCTTCATATCTTGTTTTAAAAGTAGGTGGTAATGATAACAAACGGTACACATCATCACCAAGCTCTAAGGTATTTTATTTGTGATTTGGTATCTGGTAAACAAGTATTTATGACTGGTGAGGTTATCTGTAAGACTCAACCAACCAAAAGTGCATGAATGGACTTTATTGGCAAACAAAACAATTTATAAGTTGTTTTAATTATATTCCCGCACCATGCAGTTTTAGTTCAGGTACAATGGCTGTAAACCCTTTATCAAGGTGGCAAGGGGGTAATACATTCCCAACTTCACATCGCAATCACACCGGCGTAACCTGAGTTCTAGTCTTTATCAAGACTTAAAGTGTAAAGCCAATGGATAAGTTTAAAGGGTGCAACGATAGATTCACATATCAGAGTCCCTAAAGACTCAAAAGTACTGATTTTTTGCCGGATGTACCGCTTTCCATAAATTCCCCATATGAAAGGGATTAAACTTGCGAAATATTTCTTGGTACAAAAATTGGTGAAATTTCCTAATTTTGTATAGGATCATATACGAAATTCAGCCATGTTTTACATTGAAATATAAGCAAATCAAAATCGCCTTTTTTTCTCTCTTTTAAGACATTTCTGTAGCCAAATAACAAGGTAAGAAATCTATTGAGTGTCTAATCATATGAAATTACTATTAGACCAATATTTGGTGTCCTCAAATCTCGTTGCACCTGTATTTTATTGTACACTTTCCTTCAAAGATGTGGCATATTTTGGTCTACAAATGATACAATATAATACTTTAACTCAGAAAGTGTTACCGATGTTGTTCCTTCATATGTTCCCCATATGTATGACTTCATTCAACTCCTCCAGAAACTGATACATGTATTACGTTACTTTATTTTTCAAATGATTGTTATGAGTGATGAGGACGTAGAAAAGTTAAGAGAGCATCGATGGTAAAATGTGACTGAATTTTGTGGGATCAAATAGCGTCACATTTATTCTGCAGTCAATAAATAGCCCGATTTTCTTCTGGACACTGATTTCCTTCGCTGAACGCCGTTCATTTTAAAGTGAATCCGTGGACAAAGCGCATAACCTACTACTTGATTCAAACGACTATAGCTCGGTCTATGCCTTCTTACCAATGTGAATGATCTTTGCAGCAAATTAAAGATAATGAACTAAGCGTTTAGATGATATCGCATATGTTAGATATAAGTCATTACAAATTCATAATGGCGGACACAATCAGGGTCATTTTTTACTCATTCTGTATTTTGATTAAAAGGCTAGAAACCAATTTTGGTATCACAGACACTACTCTTGCCTGGTTTAAATCATATCTCACTGACCATTCACCATGAAATGTCAAGCGCATATTTTTCACACTCTGTTCCTACCACAGTCGTCCATTGTATGCCCGCAAGGTTTCATAATGTATACCTCACCCAATCGTAGCAATGATTAGGAATCATCACAAATTTCACTCGTATGCTGATGAATACTCAGCTTTTCTGTGAGTTTTAAACAAAAACTGTCAAAAACCTTGAAGCTGTATATCTGACATTAACACCTGGATGTCATAATATGCTGCAGATAATCAAGAAAAGACGAAATTTATTGTCTTTGCCCCGCCCTATCATTTGAAAAATCTGCCTCCAATATCGTTAGATCTTGGTGACAACCTCTGTTCCTGCAGGCTGCATCTGTGGGTGTAAAGAACCGTGGGGTTTGTTTGATTTCAATATGTTGGGGGGTGAGTTGCGCACGTGCGACGATTGTGAGCTAGTTCGTGTGGAAGAGTGTACATTACCATAATTCGTAATTTTTGGCGATGCGTAAGGTTTAATAAACTTTTTAATGCTTGCAACCATTCTGTACGATCTTTGGTCTTGTCCCCCGCATGGACGCTGCCAATTCATTACTATAATGGTGCCACTGGAGATAGTCTCAAAGGCGCCAGCGCTTGCAAAATAAAGCTGCCCGCTTGTGTTCGTAATGGTTGAATCGATCCAGAGCTCGTCAAAACTTTTTTATCTCTCGTCATTGGTTCTCTTTTAAGGAACGTATCATATACAAAATCCTTCTTATGTGTATAAGTCTCTTCACGTACGGCTCCATCATACCTTACTCTGGTTAAATGTGTATATTGTGTTAAAGTAAATTCCTATGGTCACAAGACGAAGGCTATGATATTCTTCTGATGTTAGACACGCTGTTATCCCCACGCGCCAAGCTAGATTTGACGACATCATTTAACGTAATTAGTCCTACTAAGGTTAAAAGATATATTTCCTATATCTACAACTTTTTGTTCTGCAGACGCCAAAACCTGTTTAAAGGTCATCATGATAGTAAACATTATATTGATCTGAGTGGTTTCAAAGTGGTTTCAAATTGTTCTTCTTACAGGAATGTCTACAACAGGAAATCTACATTTACTTTAATGTTAATCAGCTCAAAGATGTCCTAACAGAGTCCAGAGTGCTGATCCCCCATAGGACCCCTGTGGGTCTTAACAACTATTTCCCCCTTATTACCTCCCCAAAGTCACACAAATCACGTAACATTGCCTATACGCATGAATAATTTTGCGCCCATATTTAGAGAGTAATCTGTGCATTATAATTTTTTTTTTACCGCAAGTTTGTCCTTAGAACCCATTTTAAGCATACACGGTTAAAAGTAATTGTCCTAGATGGAAATTTGGTTTTTTTTACTTCTTAGAAACAGATTAACATGTCCATGTACCTTTGAAATCCCGTTTGAAACAGAAGCAAGCATACAGAGCAAGTGCATTTAAAGCAAATCGCTTTGAACTATAAGAAAGCAACTGACTGGCAAGGATTCACTGATACCCTGGGATCTGAACGTGAATAGGATTGCTCCAAACCCCATTACGAGCCAATTTTGCCCAAATAGTGATCAAGACTGTGCGGAGATTCATACCCAGAGGCTGTAGGATGGACTATATACCAGGCCTTTCTAAGGAATTTGATAAAGAATATCAAAGTAATCTACCATGTTTGAAGTCCGATCCTTTCTCAGCTAAAACCACTGCTAAAGGTGAGGAATATCCCCATGAAATCCAACAGAACCTCCACAGCAGCCAAATGTTACACTCAACCACGTTGTCCATCAACTACTTTTAATTTTAATGGCAGTGCAGCAAGAAGCCCAGGACGATCAAACGGAGAGGGTAACGATGTTTAGTGGCGACCCTGTTCAACTTACCCCTTTACTGGACAAATTGGAAACCGGTTATTGCTAAACTTCAAACCAGGAAAAACTTTTTAACTTTTTAAGACTTGTTTTTCAAACCTGTTTCATTCATATTTTACACAATGTTTTTCAATGGTAACACAAATGACCACAGTCAAAATTGTGTTCAGTACATTCCAATTTAGATTTTTTTTTTAAAATCAGTACCCATTTTTGCATTAGATTCGTTTGCCCGAGCACCCAAATAAAAATATGAGTTTTGATCAAAATAAGCTATTTTTTGCCAAAAAGGATGAAACTCACCTGAAAATCCTCACAAACCGCTAATAATACTAACTGCTTTTAACATGACGAATTGTATATTTTTTAAAACATTTCCAATATCATTGACATAGAGATAATTACCAACGGACCTAAAATAGATCTTTGAGTAACGCCAGAGACGATAATTTGACATACAAGAAATAAATAAAATTACTATTTCCTAATTAGCAAAATAGCTCTTGAACCATTCCTTAATGCCACTAAAAAACCATAGAATTAATGTATGCATAATGCTGCGAATCGAATGGTGTCAAAATGCTTTTTGACAGTCGAGAAATACAAAATGCTGGTTTATTTTCTCTATATCCTGTGTGAAATTTGGTACTTGTACCTGAAAATATACATGATTACACCTATCTGCAGTATTACCTATGATATCGTAACACTTGGTTTGCAAACGACCGATATATTGAATCGCTCTTAATTAAAAGGTATAGGTTATGTTGGCTTGATCTTCGCTTTCCAAGCGGAACCATGGGGGGTAAATATTTAATTACAGTAGATTCCACCACCATTAAAACCTTTGGCAAGACGGTGTCAAAAGTCATGATTTCCACCATTATTTCAAAAGGTACCCTTACTGTATTCACCATACACAGAACTCGAACAGACCTTCATTGGGTAGCAAGTTCAATCAATCAGTCAATCACAATCTCTTTATTTTTACATCCCATTTGTACAAGTAAATTTCATTACAGTCATTATGAGATACAATTAATATAGAGCAAAATGCCTATTGGCCAGGGTCTACCACCATGTAACATAAAGTTGAAATACAAAAACTTATAAACAAATACTATTTACACTTCACACAGACAGACTATGTTATGCCTAAACAACAAAATGCCAAGTGCCAGATTAGTCTAAATGACAATATATATTATGCACTATTGTTTTATGAAGAGTGCTTTAATCCCTGATCACCTAATTGAAAATATTTTTTGCTTCATTTGTGTCTATGATACCATTACCTTTCTCGGGTTCTTTGATATTACGATTACGTTCAATGTCTTTAATTCAAGTTAAATTTTTCATCATAATTTACACAAGAATTCAGTCGCGTTGACCCTTTCAAGTTTTACGTTGACTAATATAAAATTAAATATTCTTATTTGAGGCACCAAATTTAAATTCCATATGCCGTACTTGAATACCCATGACGATATAGCTTGTTGGCTTTCCGTACTTTTGGCGTACCTTTTAAGGCATTGTTAATAACATTGATGTGATTCAATAATCATTAATATGAAATTTTATTGTAGTGTGAATCTGCAAATAGAAAATTCAACCTTGAATGAGGTATTTACATATCATTTCCATATAACATAAATAACAATGGGCCTAAAGTGGACCCCCGTGGTACCCATACCGTAATATTTTAAAATGGAAAGTTACATGAGTTAGAATTCTACATTTATTGCCGTCTGCTTTTTCAGATAACAATTAAACTTTAGTACAACACTTCTTTACCATAGGCTCTAGTTACAATAATACTTTTATGTTATGGTCCTATTGGTGTATTCATTCCAGAACATATAATTCACAGCCTCATTAATGTTTATCCATTAGTTCTAAAATAGTCATAAATGTTGAATGGTTGGACCTTTTATCATTTAGAATATAAAGAAATTCATATACAAGATTCATCTATTAAATACCATTCTTTCCAGGATTTTAGACTGATATTGGTTTAATTTAGAGAATATTTCAGATTCTTCTTCTTTTGTACAGAGAGTGCTAACAAATGTAACATTTCATGAAGAAATGTAACTCATTCTTGTGTAATTCAATTGTTATTCTAAATCTAATATCGCTATGAGAGCAACACAGCGTAACTGAACAATTTTTGGCGAATTAATTATTTATATATTATGAAAAATTAGGTCATTAACGGCATAAATTTGTATACATTTCAATTTTACAGTCTCATTTATTGCAGAGGTTATTAGGCCCTTAAGCCTATTTAGGTAAGATAACGACGTTGTTGCACTCAAATTTGAATTTCTTTTGAGTGCAACATGGTGTAACTGGTAGATACGACTTTTTTTGCACGACACGGGAAAACTAGTTCGTAGATAACGACTCTGTTTAATTTTATGTAAATCGATGTTTTAAAAAGCTGGTAAATAATTTTTGTCGAAGTTGCATTTTTCATTTTTCTTTTAACAATTACTTCATCTAAATTACATTTATTTAAAAAAAAAAAACTTTAAAAACATACATAAAAATTACGCCCAGTACTTAATTAGTTTTACAAAAGTAATGAATACGCCTATTATACATTTCAAGTACAAGCTTATATAAGGCACAACTTTTTGGCGAGTTATTAGGCTAATTATGCTTAATTAGGTGTACACTCAAAGCTGTATTCCTGTTGAGTGTAACAAAGTCGTAACTGGTTGATACGACTTTGTTGCAACGACACGCAAAAATAATTTTCATTCGAAAAGCCACAAAAAAATGAAACAACAAAATGCTTCTCCTGTAAAATCATGAATGTATAGTTACGACTTTGTTGCACTCACATGACGATACCTGTATTGAAAAACAACTAGTTCTCTATCAATTTGGCCTCAGAAGGAAGGTGTAAATTTTAATGGACCACTTTCAACCTTCGTATGGTGTTAATCGGTGGTAAGAAGCAAATGTCTTGGAATTCATCATTGGATTTGGTGATAAGAAGTGGTGAACAGATTAACATTGAATGTTTCCAATCATGGTAGTAGTATTGATTTGCAACAACTGCACCGCTGTCTCTGGATTCAAATTTAAAGGTTTCACATTCAATCTGCTTTCACGATGGCTGGTCCTTAACCTGGTAACCATCAACAGCCATAATTAATCACAAAGAGCCGTGTCATATGTGGTATCAACTTTCTTCAGACCTACGGCCCATGCCGAAACCATTTGTTTTTGTTATTCAAGCAATTTCCTAAGCGGCTTACCCAACTGAATACAGAAAATTAAATTATGACAAACACCAGAGACATGGTAGTGAGCTTTAAATAATCAACGCGATTATTAGGGCAGGCATATGTACCACAACCACTGGAGGAATGCATCCTTGCAAATAATTCCAGCTTTTAAACTTAAGTTCCCGGTGGGGGGGGACCTCCTAGGACCCCTCGAAATTTGTTTTTCTCCGCGCTGGGCCGCTTTACACGCGTGGTGATTTTTGCGTCTATTTTTTTGTACTTGTCCTTACTTTTAAATGCGCTTCCTTTCATACCAAAAAAAATTAAAATCGGCCACCCGTTAATGAGTTAATTTAGTGAGTGTCACTTGACCACCCCTTGGGCCAAACATTATAAATAAACAATTAATAGTAACATTAAAATAACAATTTCATTGTCGACGTTGCTAAACCGTTTGTACAAAGTCTATAGAAAATGACATGTATTTTGGCTAACACACGTTAAAAATACAGGATTCCTAAAACTGCCAAGTTTTTGTGGTAAATATATGTAATTTAGATCTTCTAGAGTAAGAATAATCAACTCAAAAGTTTTGATGTAAGCGCAAGGCTCATTTGATT